>ML809354.1:12187-33906 GCA_009831015.1 Picea engelmannii
ACAGAACTTAGTTGATTAGTAACCGTATTAAATTCATTTAAATGATCTGCAACAGACCCACCTTCTGACATCTTCATATTAAATAATCTCTTCATTAGAAATACCTTATTCGATGCCGAGGGTTTTTCATACAGTTTGGCTAGCGCATCCATCAAACCCTTCGTTGTCTTTTCTTTCGAAATATTGAAAGACACCGACGCTGCCAGGCTCAACCGTATCGTTCCTAGAGCCTTTCTGTCAAGAATCTCCCATTCTTCGTCCTTCATGGCCGTCGGCTTCTTTGCTACTCCACTCAATGGTAGGAATAGATCCTTCTGATATAAATAGTCTTCCATCTGCATCTTCCATAACTGGTAGTTTTGGCCGTTAAATTTCTCGACCCTAAACTTTCCATCTTCCGACATTGCTCCCACTCGAACCAGGAACCCTCTTTTCCTGCGAGTTACCTTACGCTCTGATACCAGTTATTAGAAAAACAGGACCACGAAGCAATAAAATAAAACAAATGCAGAAACAAAAACACAGAAGACACACAATACAAGAGAGACACAGATTTATGTGGTTCACCCAGTGTGGGCTACATCCACCAGAGAAATTGCCAAGTCCTTCCTTTATTATTATCTAGCAAAATGAAGGGATAAAACCTACAGCAAAACCCGCTGTAACTTCCTCTTCTTTCTCTCACAGTTTCCTCTCTCAGAATACAATATTCTCTCTCGTACATAGCCGCAATACATTTCCCTCATAAAAGAGGGTTGCCTTCTAGGGAAAAAACCCTAACATAATCTCTACCGTTAGATCTGCGACCTTATAATGAACGGTTCAGATTTACAATGAAATTACAATATACTTTTATAAGGCAATTTTTGCTTCTGGGGCTTCGCCCCCGAACCCCCGCTGGGAGCCCGCTTGCCCCCAGACCCCACAAAGGGGGTACCCCCCCTCTGCACTCCCCCGCGTGGAAGAGTGTACATACTTCTGGGGTGTAAATACTTCATGGGGTATAGACACGACTGAAAGCAAAGGACCTCTGCATCAGGAAGATAATCAGGCTCCACAACCAACATTATGTATCCTTGAGCATATTTCCATTGCCCTGGTAACCTCCTTATCTGCTTTATGTCCTACTTTTTGACAATAATCAAGAGCATATAAATCGGTTTTTATTTTTGACTTTGATGGTCGATACAACTCAGGAGGTGCATCAGAATTTTCATCTATCTATTTGTCGATGTCGGCGATGCCTTCACGTATAGTGTTGTACTATGTCATCTTTTTCTGTATCTGGTTATTCTGCTTAATGATTATCACAAATGCATATTGAAAGAGCTGCATGTGAGCATACATGTCTATGATGGCTCCTTCTAGCTCACTTCTGACCTTTTCAGCACTACCCTGGAACTTTGAAGGATTCTTTCATCAATCCTGACTTATTGAAGATTTTTTTCCAGCTTCTTGATATTTACTTCTTTCTATTCATTCTGTTGGCATAGTATTCGAATGATGTCTACATTGGAGTTCATAAATGTGGAGTTGGTCGTAGCTATAGATATGGAATTATCCCTTACATCTCTCGTCACAGGAACATGTGTGACAACTGAGATATGAATTCCTTCTATTACTGACACTTTCTTCACATGTTCCTGCACAATTATTCTTGTCTTGTTGTCATAGGTGAAGCTCCTTAAGTCAAGTACCTCTCTTGGTTGGAATGGATCCCAGATCCCAAGCCTTAAATCGCTACCCGCTATGTCTGTTCCTATATTTGTAATAGACATTTCTAGGATATCCATTTCCATTGGGTGGGTGTCACCCCCTCTGTCCTCTGCCTCTTTTTGTTGTCTTTCAGCCTCAGCTACGTTTTCAGTTGCCTCTTTAGCTACCTTTTATTCTTGTTCTATTGTGGCTCTTGTTGTTGCTTCCCTTGTTGCTTGCTCTTTTTGTTTGACCTCTCTCTCTACTACAAATTTTGCCTCTACCTCAGCTTTATCCTTGGCCTTGTTTGCATCAATATTTCACTTCTTCTTTCTTGCATCATTTTTATTTTTTAATACTTTCTCTTTGTTCCTCCTCTTTTTATCGATCGGTCCTTCCTCTACCTCTTCTGCTGAAACTAAATGTATCGAGGAGGAAGTACATGGAGATTGCTCAACTTCCTCTTCCTCCGATTTCTTCTTGGCTTCCTCCCTAGATTTTTCTTCATCTGCGATCCTTCCTCTTGGATGAACATTCATGTTGAATATGACATTGTCATAAGTATGAGCATTTTGGTGCACTTCTTCTTCCTCCTAAATATCTATGGTATATTCCCAAGGCAGACCAATCTTGTTGAAATTCTCTCCCACAGTATTATTGGGGTCATGTATCCTCTATCGCTCTTCCTCGAAGTGATCGGACAACAGGGTATTCACCTTTGCTTGGGCCTTCTTAGTATTTTCGAAGAAGTAATTGCCAACATACAATGGAAGTGGAGGCCAAATTTCTTTCTTCAGTCAGTATAACATTCCTCCAACTCCATGTATGATGGTTTAGTATGCCACTTCTTGGAGTACAAGCTTGTCAAGAACAAAATGGGAAAGCATATGAGGTGGTTTCATTGCACCATATACCCTTATATAAGTGTCGTGCTCCATGAGATACCAGTCCCCAATTCTTCTTATGACTGCTAAGGCTTTGTCATCCATGCATGGGGGAGTGGTGTAGAAAATGAACTCGTATAATGGGGCTAGAAATTGCTCGCATATCCTTTGGTATTCCATGAGGTACTTTTGGTCCCAGAGAACTTTATAGTAGACATGAATTGTTGGGTCATATGGCTTCCAAATCCACCCCGTCCTAGGTATTTGCGAGCTATGCACATGATGTCCAACAAGTATGATGACATATGGAAGCTTGGAAACATTCCAAGTTGGTATCCCTTTACCGCAGAGATAGCCACCGTGACATTCTCAGACAATATGTCTTCTGATTTGAACAATGCTCCCTCATCTACACAATAGTATATCAGAGGCATGTAATATAGGGATAATTGTGATGCATCGTGTTCCCCATATAATTTTCACAACATGGCGACTAAGTACTGTTTGGCTCTTCTTAGGGAAATTGTGGGATATCCACTTTTAGGTCTGTACTCGAATTTCTTGTCTTCCCTGTAGCATTTTGGGAATAGGTCCTTTGGCATGTACTCAAACTCACCAAGGAGATTGTTATCTAGAGTCTTACTGCCTTTCTCAATATGATAACACTTGGCCAAATACTCAGGTCTGAATGGCGCTATGGGGTCTTTCCTTCCATTGCAAACATATATGTCGTTTACATCTATGTTCTTTAGGATCTATGTGATGGAATCTATGTAGGGGAATACTGCTAGGTGTGTTTCTACTCTGAAGATGCTTGAACTATTGGTATTCTTGAATACTTGAAATTCATCTGGATCTTCAACTTGGATAGAGAAATTATATTTTTTGAACATATGATATATTTCTCCCCATTTCAATGTTTCTCTATCCTTTTCTAGTAGTCCTAACATATCATCATACGTGGCTCCGATGATTTTTGGCTCACCTTCTGCTTGCTGGCCACTATCATAGGCCTCAAATATGGATGCCTTACTTGCTGTTTTCTTTAGAGGTGACATACTTGAACTTGCAATGAAACATGCGTTTAGTGTATATATTAGAATATAACATGCAATTGAATGTGACTAAATAATTTGAGTTATGAGAGGAATCATTAGCGTCATCAATGTGTAGGGAGTCATCATCTGAGAATATTAAAGTGATGGCAGGCTTGCTCGAGCAACTTGGTGGAAATTTAAGGAGAATTGGTAAAAAGTGTGCTTGAAAGGAAAAAATTGAAGGTTGAAATATTAACTCCTTTGATGAAAATCAGAAGAGCTCGTGCTAAGGTGTCCGAGTCACATGAGAAGTTGTTTGAGTTAGTTCTAACCGACAGAGTTAAGAACAACTCCTCCTATGTGAATAAGAGGAGTTAACTCTAATTACTTTGATAAAATATAGGAAGAGTTGTTACTTGCGTTTCTGAAGCGTAATGAAAATCGACATAGTTACTTGGAACTCCTCCGATCATATTGGAGGAGTTAACGGGAAATCCTCTGATATGATCAAAGGAGTTATTGTTAAGTGGCTCGAGTAAGGGATGAATGGTCAGGGAAGTTTTTTAGAAATCCTCCGATAACAAACCTTTGGAACTAGCCATGGTCTGGTTTGCACTTAGGGATTTGACAAAGAGTGGAACATGACTTCTTGCTTTGTGCTTAGCAGAGATAGAAGGATTGGGACTTCAAAAAATATCCTATCATATTTAGGGTTCCCTAAAGGGATATCTAAAAATGTTTAAAGGCCGTGTATGGAAAGCAGAGCCACACAAATTTCGTCAGGGTGCAAGCAAGAAATTTAACGGTGTTTGGTAACCACTATTTATGGAATGGACTAAGGATAGGATAGTGGGAGAAAAAATGGATCGACGTGGAAAAGGAAAAGAACAATGAACTATGAACAAAGGAATAAAAACCCTAACCCTAGAAGGGAAAAATAAGAATGTGAAAACATACATGTTAACTTAACACCACGCAAAGGGTAATGATAGGCTACGTGTTCGACCATGATGACTTGGTGTGCTCTTGGTCCGAAAGTGACTCTTCTCACATTGACTAAGAAGGATAATGAAAATCATGGACTGTTCATGTATACATAGATTGACGAGTTCTTTTTTATTAAATGCAGGTTTGGCGGGGCAATTAAGGTTGGAGGACTTGAGAGCAAGTTCTCCGATGAAAATCAAAGAACTTAGTGGGAAGTCCTCCGATGATCATCGGATAACCTGCCTCAAATTCCTTCGAATGCATCGACGGACTTGGAAGAAACTCCCCCAACGAGAATCGAAGGAGTTGGACCCAACTCCTCTGATTCCATTGGAGGAGTTAATGTCAACTTGCATGATAGGGGAGGTTATCATATGTCAAGAGGGGAACTCCTCCGATGTACATCAAAGGATTTAGATGGAACTCCTCTGATGTACATCGGAGGAGTTAAAACTGACTTGGCCGATTTTCCCATACTTGTTCAAAAATCAATTTTTTTAAGTTCTTTATTTTTCCAGTTTCTTCTTAAGTTAAGTAGCACTTCCCAAAAAAGTCTTGAAGTAAAGAGAATAATTGATGGAGAGATCTCTCAAATCATAAAAAAGAAGGGGCTCCATTTTCTCAAAAGGGGAATTGCAAATGGAATGAAGGAAAATGGAGGGTTGTAGTGCTTGTCACAACAAATGGAGACACACTGGGCGAAGCCTTGAATCTCTATAATATGATGTCCACAAATATCTTGGTAAAGGAGCACTCATCACGCAAAATATCAAGAGAGAAACAATAGGTCCCGTAGCTTGGATTCCAAGAGAACTTGGGAAATACAAAGAAGGAAGATCCATTTCCTTTAATTAGATTGCTTTCAAACAATCTCTTATTCATATGATAAATGACTAAAGGAATAGGTGCAAGGAGTATAATGAAAACAAAACATCACCCCCGGGGGAGCAACTCAATTGGCAAGTGCCGTGAAAATGAAGTTCCAAAGAGGTCTCGACTTCAACTCCCCCTGACTAATCTAGTGTGTAACACATGGGGCCGCTATCCACGCCTGGAGGTTATAGTGGTAGAAGTTGGATAACACGACCACATGTAACACGAGTACGTGCCCAACTAGTTGCTGATTCCGCCATCCATTAAAAAAAAAAACGAAAACAAAACATCAAGAATGATAAGAATACAAGTTATTGTTAATTTATCTGGTGTTTCTCTGCTTTGAGCAAGCATCCATAGCCCCGAAAGAGTCACCCTAGTGTCATATTCCTTGCTCCATTACTAGCAAGCATCCATAGCCCTGACGAAGATACTTAGATGTTCCATGTGATCTAGAAAGCCTTTCCCCAAGCCCTTACCTTTATACAATTTGATTCTCTTTTGTTTAGAGAGAGGTGGGTGGTGGGATTCTAGCTATCCTTTAAGGCACTAGGGATGACACCTGTGATAGTGAGATTTCCTAACTTGATTATAGATGAGTGAACTTCCTGAGTTGCAATTTTTGGGATACTACAAACGTCTTTTCCAAATCATTTTCTTTCAGTTCTCATAATGTAAAAATATGTTCTTAAGTAAATGTTATCGGTTCTTTGTTTTGTTGCTATGTTCTTGTGTATTAACGAGCTATCTTCCTCCACTATATATGACTCGAGACAATATATAACAAGGATTACATGTTGGAGTGATGTGTATTGGACACCATGTCACAAAAATTTCAGGTTATTGACACCAAGGGTGAAACAATTTAAAGATATGACTAGGAATAAGGTACTGGAAACTAAAAATTAGGGTAACAACTTTCAAGAAGGATGTAAAAAACCAAACAAAAATACACACTTAGAAACAAATAGAGCAAACCGAAGAAAAATAAAAATAAAAGGGGAAAAAGTCAAAATTTTATTTATGTACAAGGGGTCAACAACCTTGAAATCTAGCTGATGTAGTGCTTGAGAATTTTTCCATTAATGGGGATAGAAACAACTTCCCCTTGAATGTTTTGCAACCGGAAGGTGCCTTGGCCAATTGTTTCTTTTATAATGTAAGGACCAAGACAAAGTTGTTGGAACTTTGAATGCTTCCCTTTATCTTCGTGTGGCTTGTCCCATTTGAGGACTAAGTCCCCAACTTGGAATTCTTTCCCGCCAGTAGATTTCTTATCAAACCAACATTTCACGGTATGTTGGTGAGATTCAAACTTGTTTTTGGCTTTAACACGACTCTCTTCTAAGCTTAGAAAGGTATTTATGTGTTGTTGAATGAAGGGGCATTCTCTTCCTCGAGACTGTTGAGTGAGTGTAGGGAAGGAAGGTAGATATTTGAGGGTAAGATGACTTCTTTCCCATAAACAAGGAAATATGGAGAGTTCCCTATGGAAGCTTTAGGAGTGACGCAATCAACCGAGAGGGAATTTGATAAAGCATTGTGCTAATTTATCTGGTGATCAACCACGGTTCGTTTGAGGATACAAATTATGTTTTTGTTTGTGGATTTTGCTAAGCCATTACCTTGAGGATAATAGTTGGCAGAGTACTTCAAAATAATCCCTTACTCTAATGAAAAATCATATCATTTAAATATGAAAAGTAAGTTGCATTATCAAACACTAGAGAGTTAGGAACTCTGAACGTTGTAATGATGTTTTGTTCCAAAAAATTAATCACTACCTCTTTATTTACTTTAACCAGTGGTACTGCTTCAATCCATCTTGTAAAATAATAAATAGTAGTTAGGATGTACCTATGTTGTTTGGAGAAATGGGGGTTAATATCACCAATGATGTCCATACCCCATTGTTCAAAGGGTTCTTCAATAACAATAGGTTGGAGTGGAATAACAAATTTCCGTTCTCTTCTTGCAGCCTTCTGACATGCTTCATAGCTTCTTGAATATGAATGAGCATCTTTAAATAGCGTGGGAAAATAATATCCAACTCTCAACACTTTGTGATCCATTGTGTCTCCCAAAAAATGGCCACCAACATGTCCATCATGCATGTCCTTCAAAACCTTATCAACATCTTGTTCCTCAAGGCATTTGAGTAACACCCCATCACGCATTTGAAAACTATTGTAGTAGATACTCATTTTACACAATGGGGGTTAGATGTCATTAGTCCTATAAATCCAAAATCCAACAAAGGCCATTCATATATATTAATGATAATCGATTACTTTGCAAAATGTCCCGAAGCATTAACATTAAAGGAGTGTTGACCAAAATTTGGTCACCTATATGTTCCTAAGAGTATGTTTTATCTCCGCTACCCTCACAATGCACTTTGACTTCTACCACCTTCATAATGCACACAACTCTTTTTACTACTTTTTACTATGTAACTTCTCCAACACTTAGCCAAATATATGAGTTACCGCGGTTTGAGGGTTCACAGGTTGGTGATGTTATTATTTTAATAATATTTTTCCTATCCTAAGTTCCATGAGGAACATCTCCAAGTGACACATGAAACTTTATTAACCAATCAGATACATCCACATGGCATTTAATGGATGGTGCCACATGGAAACTAATTAATGGAGACATGTGGAAGCATATAAGAAGTGACACATGGTGTAATTTTATTAGATGACATATGGAAGATTCTTGACCTACCAGGTGATGACTAGGCATGCAAAATTATTATTGTATTCAACAATTTTCCAAGGGTTGAATCCTCCAAGCTCCATAGTCTCTTCTCTTTTTATTTCTTATCAAGTGTATGTTACGCTTAAAATTATATACCACTAAGACTCTTTTATTCCCATACATGTGGGATAATAATAATGAAGAAAAGTCGAAATTCAACAAAGGAGGTCAAAATTAAATCAAGGGTCCACATTTACCAATCAAACTTGATCGACAGTGGTTGAGTCACGATCTTGTGGAAGTCATAACTTGAGCTTCGAGTGTCGGAATCATGCAAAATATATACTGTTGGAAAGGTATTTCAACGTAGAATATGGTGGTATAGGTTTCAGGTGTTGAAAGTTGATACATTTTCTCAGAAATGGAAATATCAGTCAGCTTCATTTTTAATGGGCGTGCATGACAACTCAACTTCACGAGCTCATATCTTGAGATCCGGGCGATGGATTTGCACAAACTTTATATTGTTGAAAATATGAGATGATGAAGAGAACATCGAAAGTGATTTACATGGTTTAAATCGTTGATTTTAACTTCCAAAAAATTAAATTACAGTCATCCTATTTTAATGGGAAATTAATTAAATTGTGAAAATAAGTTTCTTTAAATTTTTTTATTAAAAAGGGAAGGAAACAGTGGAGACGGTTCCTTTAATTGTCAAAGAAGACAATAAAAGGAAATAATCAAGCAAGTGAAATAGACATTAGGAGAGATACTATCATCGTAAGTTCATACTGATCACATCCTTCTTTATTTATCAAGTCCGTCATTCAATTACTCCACCTCTTTAAATAGAAAGGTTTAACCGAAGACTGATAATTTCCTTTTTCTTCTTACCAGGTCTTGTTGTCTTCCGTCACCCACTTTCTTCCTTCTATAAACTTCATTCTTATATATATATTCTTTATGGTCCACGAGATCCCCAATCCCAGTCTTTATGACACACAAATTTAAATTTTGGAGAATATGTAATAAAATATATATTTTTTAGAAATTTCAAGAGATATATTTTGGGAACAATCTTGACTTTACTTTGTAACCTAGTTTTATGAATATAAAGTATTTGAGGTTGATCTATCATTATCGTTTTTTGAGCTACCCACATATTACTCTATCAAAGTTCTCTTAAGCATGCATATCATTTTATTTTATTTTTTATGTGATTAGAAATCTTTAGCCCAGCTATGATGGATGTGAGGAAATTTTGTTTATTTATTTTAAATGTGTGAATGTGCGTGGTTCCTATTCCATTCTCAGGAACGTTCTTTAAGGAAAAATAAAAAAAAATGCAGTTTTTGCATCTTTATCTTTTCTTTGATTACCACGATGGACTTCTCTAAAAGTACTACATTCTGAAGACCTAGAGTCCCACAAAATTCATAACAGAGGAGTGCCACCTCTATAAAAACGTAGGGGGATTTATATCCTCGTGAGGTTGTCGTTTTGGTCCTAATTGTTGTGGGTGGGAAATCCCTCCTACAGACTTGCATTAAGGGTTGTATCATGCATGCAAAAATGACCTAAAGTCTCCTACTTTCTACCAACATCCCAAGCACAACTCCCATTACTCATATGCAAATTCAAGGCTAAAGAGATCCGACTACTGTACCTTAGTTTTTGTGTTTGATGTCGATCCCTTTAACGCTTGGTCGCTCCTTGACTACAAATCTCCTCCGAACGTTGAACTGCATTCATAAAAGACAAACAAAGAACTCCACATGCATATAACCTATAAACTAATGGGTTAGAGATTCTATCAAAATATAATCAAATTTAAATATTGAAAATCTCATATGGCGGGACAGGAAAAGTACTTCTTTTATTAATCTCACAAAAGTAACCTTACAATGGTGAGATCGGCCATGGCTCCTCGAATCTGGTCCTGGGCTCCTCTTCAACTGTGCTCCAACTACTTCTGTATATGCTTCTCTTCACACGATAGTTGCAAAAGGTTGGAGCAAGGGGAATACTAAATCGGGCATAGTTTCTTTGCTATCATTTTTCTGCTTCCAAATGGGACCCCTACCCCTTCTTTTATAGGATAGAAAGGGCTAGGTATTTGGTCGAGTGATCGACTATGGGTGGTCAATCAATTTAGTTAACTTACCCAAAACTGTGTGTTCCATCTGCAACTTTTCATTTTTTCATGCTTTTTAGGTATACGCGGGCTGTAGTGGGTCAGCCAGTGTACACACACGTGCAGTAGTGGATTAGGGTGCGTATGCCTTCAAAAAGAGTGTTTTTCTAAGAAGCTGTTTAGTAGTGGCTTGGAAAAGAAGTCAAATGAGATGGCCTGATGCTAGGTAAGTATGTCTAGTGCAATTTAGGGTTATAATAGATGCCCTCTAATGTGTGAGGTCAGAAGAGAATATGATGGCTGAAATACATTATCAATCTTCACCAACGTACCAAACAAGTGAGCCCAACAACCAGAATTCGAGAGGTGCCATTTGAAAAATAACAATTGTCTCACCGAGGTGGGCATACCCATGCTCGGAATGAAATAAAATCATGGCTACCAATCAAATACAATGTAGATCCATGTCATATAACTATATAAAGTGTATCCGCGAGCAATACACAATGGATCTACATCTCGAAATCAAAAAGATATACATGTATAGTATCCATCTTCAAGAAGCAAATAAGGCCTGATGACTAGAGATGAGGCCTTCATAGCTTGAGCAACAGCTTCAAAATATTCACAACTCGGGTAGGAGTGTAATGTGAGTGTACGAATTCACTACCCAAAGGTCTTCGACGACTTGTCAGGAATGGACTAGAGGATTTTGATGATCAGGTTGAGGGCTTCATAGATTTCGAACAAGGACTTGATTGGGCTTTCAGGATGACCAGGCATGAGGGTAAGAGACAATTTGCAGAGGGAGCTGACTCAAGCTTGGTAATAACTTCCCCTGGACAATAGCATGACATAAGATGAGACTCAGGGAACATGCTATTTTGACATAAGTTCATGATACAGGAGGCACCGCAAAATATCTATATGTTTGGAAGAATAACCAACCGGAGGACACAACTCTATGTAGTGGGAATATCTTCCTAAGGCCATATTAAATCCCAGGGCTTGCCGAACAAACGAAAGGATGTGATTTTTCCAAGGGAGACTCATTTTGTTGCCAATAAAAAGAAAATACTTTTCCCTTCCTCTTTTTGGGGTATCTATATATATATTTTTTGTCCTTTTCAATAATTTTAGAAAGCTTGAAAAAGAATAAAAGAATGCTACATTACAAAGGAGGATCAAGTGTCACAAACATACTAGTTCCAAGCACATGGAACACAAGGATGCTCAGGGAAAAGGGACATATGTAGGAAAAGGACACTCAGGAAAAATCCTCCAGGGGCCAAAGGTGTCAAGACACAAAGGTAAAGTGCTATAGGGCTTGCATATAAGGCATGCTTCAGATGGTTCAGTTGAGAGAAACATGGAGTCAACATTAGGCCAAAGACATAGGTATGCAAATGCGATTAATAAGACACACAATGGTAATGTCCTTCGATGTAATTTTAATGAGCCTAGAGAAGGTAAGCTCGATAGTTTTTCATATTTAGAGAGTCTAAAAAAACGTAAAAGGAGACTCCGTTGGGGTACCATTTTCGAAGATAGTCTAGTTGGCTCAAAAAAGGGGTAAACTAGCATCGACCAGACATCTATTCAAAACCATTTTAATGAGTGTGATAAAGACAAGATCACTCGACAATTTTTGCATTTTTAAGGAGTCTGAAAAAAGCTTAACTATGGACTTCGTCAGGAATGTTCTTCTGGACCAATTTAGTGAGTGTGAAAGAATAAGGTCACTCGATGATATTTTCAATTTTAGGGAGTCTGAAAAGAGCTTAACTATGGACTCTGTGGGGGTTCCTTTTTCATAACTTTAGTCCCTCAGGTCCGAAAAAGGGTTAAAATCATACCTGAGAATACTCTTCTAGGGAACTGAAGTTTCTAGAGTGTACCTTTATTCGTACAGTTGACCATCTGGACCGAAAAGGGGGTAAACTACCGTTGGATAGACATGACTTCAAATTTCAGTTTAGCGAGCGTGAAAGTCAACAAGATCGCTCGACAATATTTTCATTTTTAGAGGGTCTGAAAAGGGCTTAAAAGAAGACCTGTTATGTTCTGGGAGTCTCGAGGGTGAGGTCAAGAGTGATAATGCATCATGCAAATGAGTCTCAAACTCATAATTAGGATAAACTAATAAGGACTCCCAAGCCTATGGTCATTAGTGATGGCATGGACATCAAAATGCAACCAGGATATACCTAGGGCATCCATGTTAAGGTAGGCTTTACCACTAAAAAATGACACTTCTAAAGCAACAATGATGGTTCTGTGTCACAAATTGGTGGGATCGATCCTATGGAATAGTGATAAAGACAACGAGATGCAGAAAGTAGGGGTGGAATCTGAACTTAAATGCAATAAGTTGGAAAAACTGACTTTTTACCAAAGGACCTTTTAAAAACACCCAAAGCTCAAAAAAGTTCCCCAATACCCAAAGTAACAAATATCGTAACAATCCATAGAAAACTCTTGAACCATACTAAATGATTTTCAATTTAGAAAAATAAGACAAAAGGGTCCAAAAATTGACAAAAAGTGGCCAAAAAGGTCTATAAATAGAGGTTGGCAGCTCATTATCACTATTGCAAATTGAGAAATTGACTAAAAGCCAAAAATACCCCTTTGTGAAAAGAATTGATTCCGGGAGCTTTAGTGGACAAAACGAACTTCCGCTTGGACCAAGTAAGTACACACTAGACTCTCTTGCAATTCCATACTTCCTGTAAGAATTTCATTTTGTTTTTTGAGGGGGCATTGACCTTTAAAAAGGTCGGCCCTACATACATGTGGGCAGTCTTATGACAACCCACGTGTGTATGCATGCAGAGGAAATACTACACACGTGCACACGTGACTGTGTGCATTACAACCCACGTGTACCCTCTAAGATAAGAAAAAAAAAAGAATGCAAGGACTAATTCCCCCTGGAATTGTTAATTGCAGGATGCATGTTCACTGGAGGGAGAGGGAGCATGAGGATATTGAATTTTTGGTCGGTGAGGACCCTACTGCTACTGCCACACTGGCGCAATGTGGTTTCTTAAAGTTCATCCAGTGTCCTTTCATGTGGGCACAACCTAGGTTGCTGAACGCCTTAGTTGATTATTGACATCCTGATGTAGAGGCCTTTATGCTTGAGGGACATTTGTTGACTCCAACGACTGAGGATATTTACTTTCTGACTGGCCTCTCAAGGAGAGGGTAAACAATCAATTTTCACACTTTTCCCTTAGGGCCATACAATATAGCGGAGTTGATTGGACTCCATTGTGAATCTGGTACAGATAATATGGGTACTTAGGTGCCAATAAACAAGATCTCAGACCTATCACTAAAAGTGATATTTTTTCTTATTGGACAGATTACTGGATCCGCAACTTTGGATCAGGATTCCCGTGAACACATGAATTTTGCGATTCAATTCTTAAATGCACAAGTTTTTGACTGGAGTACCACTTTACTAGAATGCATGAAGAGGCATCTTAAAGAGTGTCGCATGCAGAGGCAAAGGAACTTTGGGTTTGGGACTATTCTTTGTGCTTTCTTCTTCTTCGAGAGTACCGAGCCTTAGCCCGAGGGAGACAGTATGAGGGCATATAGCCTCTTCTCCAGCAGTAAATAGATGGGCGGTGTTGTTTCAGTGACATGGGGGAGGGAGGACTATTAAGGCCTTTGATGACAAGTTTTTTGATTGGTGGTCTCGACAGATTCCGACAATAGAGGACTATCCCTATGCCATAATTGACTTTTCCAGGGACCCAAACATGGGCGTACCTCCTGGAGTGGTATGAGGAGAGCTAGGTAAGCTTTGTTTTTTTCTTTATTTTTTCAAACTTATGTAATTTTTATGTTGTTTTTATATATATAATTTTTTGGTATACCAGAGTGTCTGACAGATATGTGTCTGTTATGTGTAGATGTGGGGCCAGTACGTCCAACATACTTCGTGAGGAACAGGCAACGTCTACGACCAGAGGCAAGACCAGTTGCAGCTGGTGGACCAATAGTAGCAAGGGGACCTCCAGTCAGTGAGGCTGAGAGATTTTTGAGATGGGTAGAGTGGAACTTTACTTCGCTTACTCGCACAGTCCCCATGGCAGAGATCGAGGATTTTCTACCATACATGTAGCCTCATGTAGTGGGGGCACCACAGACGTGGGTCCATCTTTTTTAGTGTTTGGAAAATGTCGTTGATCATTATAATAGGGCCAACAGGCCCTGTCCTTAGTTAGGCTGGACAACTTACGTGCCGAGGGAAATACTTATATATTTTTGAGGGCATAAGCCCCGCGACTTTCTATTGGACGTATTTTTGAGGCACTTGCAGCCACTCATGTACTCTGATATTTTTGACATTATATATGGATTTTTATGTCTTATGGATTACATCTACTTTACAAATGTATTTACATGTGTATGTGTGTGTCTTTCTTACATGTGTGCAAGATGCCAATCTAATATTTGATTAGCTAGAGTATATGTAACTGGATTTAATCTCCTAGGAACATGAAAATATATAATATAATCAAAGCTTCATTCTAAGAGACGTACCCTAAGGAAACGTCAGTGTAGAGTAGGATCATGAACATGGTATACTCCATTTAACTGAGACACAACCAATTGAGCGTCTAAATAGACCCAGAGTTGAGAGATACCAAGTGACAAAGCGTCATGAAGTAACTCAATAACTGAGTTGTATTTGGTGACATTGTTTGTGGTGTCACCTAAACATATACCTCCTTAAGATAGAAGCTGGCCCTAAGCTGTGAAAATCACCCAAGTTGCGGAGGCAAGCCTATGATTATGTCGACTAGCATCATCCGCGAATCCAATGAACACCTCTGATTCACTTGACATCTTCCATAGTGAAAAAGATGACATAAAAAATGACCCATCCATAAAACCAAAAACCCAAAAAGTAATAGTACAAAGACTATACATATGTTACAAAAAGTCACCCAAGGCGACCCACCTATGAGTAATACTTCTTGAGGTAGAGCCCATTTCTAGGCTCTGCCAAAACATTTCCCTCAAAGTCCACTAGACGATAAGCACCCTTCTATAGTACTTATTTCATGATGAAAGGTTTGAACCACATGGGTTTGAACTTGCCTGCCCCCAGGGGGTCCTTATATTGGTCATAGACCAGGACAAGGTCACCTTCAGAGAAAATCCGAGGACAAATGGACCGATCATACTGACACTTGACTTTTTGTTTGTGAGCCTCGTTAGATAAGGTCACATCATGACATTGTTCATTGAGCTGTTCGAGGTATAGTAACCGTTCTTCAAGTGGTGAAGTATCTGGAAATAATTGTACGACCAACTTTACCGACGGGATCTGAAATTCTATAGGCAAGACTGCTTCCAGCCCGTAAACGAGTTGAAAAGGTGAGAAACTGGTTGTAGTCTTAACAGACGTTCGGTAAGCCCATAATGCCAAATATAACATCAAATGCCAATTTGACTTGGCCGAATTGATCATTCATTGTAGAATGGTTTTAAGAGATTTATTTACAGCTTCCACCTGACCATTCGCTTGGGGGTAATAAGGTGATGAATGTTCCTACCTCAAACCAAGCTTTGATGTTAACTCAGTCATCATTTTGTCCTGAAAGTGGCTGTCATGGTTAGGGACAATCTCTCTTGGGACGTAGAACCTTGCGATTATCTGGTTGAACAAAAAGAGAGCGGTTGGCATAGCTTCGAACCACTTGGTGAAGTAGTCTACTCCTATGATGATATAGCGGTGCCCCCTTGTTGAAGGGGGGTTGCATGTAGTGTAATCAATCCCCCATTTAGTGAAGGGACCAACAGTAATAACGAGAAACATGGGAGCGGGGTGTGCCCTCATCTTCCAAGAGAATATCTGATACAGGTCGCACTTCTTGACCAATTCAACACAATCTTTGATTAATGTCAGCCAGAAGTAACTGACTCGTAGAATATTTTGGGTTGTTTCCAACCCAGAGAAATGACCACCACATGCTCCATTGTGGAAATCGTTAAGCATGATTTCTGCTTCTTCATGAGTGAGACGTCGGCAAAGGATGCAGTCTACACCTCGACGATACAATATGTCCTCGAGTATGAGATAATTCTTAGCCTGATGGCGTATACGATGACGCTCATCACGAGAAGTCGAGGCGAGACACTTCAAAGTTTGGAGGTAGATAAGAACATCTCCATATCGGGTATAACATCACCTAATTTGACCAGAAGTTTCGATATGAGTTCCACGAAGACCATCGACTTTTTGGATTTCGCCGAAACGAATTCCAAGTCGAATTCCTGTAGGATAACTATCCATCTACTAATTTTTCCGCCGATGACTTGTCGTGTCAATACATATTGAAATGAATTCACGATGACAATAACGGTGGTCTTGCGAAACAAAATATAATGACAGAACCGTTGGACAACATGAACTGCTGCCAACGCAAGTTTTTTGATATGGGAATAATTGAGTTTCGGTCCAACTAGGCCTCGACTCAGGTAATAAATCACGTATTCTGAGAGTAAATCATCCTCCTGAACTAAGACCATACTGATGGTCGACTCTGCAATGACCAAGTATAATAGGAAATATTTATTATAATTGGGTGGCCGAAGCAGAGGGGTTGATATGAGGGAACTTTTCAATGCTACGAAATAGCGTTGAGTAGTTTCATCCCAATGAAAAGGAACGTCCTTCTTCAATAAATGCATAAAACCCTTTGTGACTCGACATAGTTTGCAATGAAACGCCATAGAAAATTCTCTTTTCCATGCAGACTCTGAAGCTGAGGTATGGTGCACAGGGGAGGCAATTGAGCTATTGCCTCAACCTTGAGAGGATTGACCATGATCCCTATTGTCGAAACGATGAAACCTAACAGACGGCCTGATGTGATGCAAAAACTACACTTGTTTGGATTCAAGCAGATTTGGTAGTAGCGACACCATTCAAGGATAAGTCAGAGGTGTTCTGGATGATCAACTCTCTTGCGATATCATGACACTAAATCATCGAGGTAAGCCTCAACTATGTGTTTGAGGTCGTGGAAAGAAAAAGACATGGCCCGCTGAAACGTAGCTCCAACATCTTTCATACCAAAAGGTATCTTATTATAAGCGAATGTACCCCATGGACAGATGAAAGCGGTTTTGTGTTGGTCTTCGGGTTTGATTTGTATCTGATTGTATCTCGAAAAACCATCCATGAATGAAAAGGCCTCGCATCTTGTGCATTCATCGACTATCTAGTCAATAAATGGCACAGGGAAATTATCTTTAGGGTAGGCCTTGTTCAGATCAAGAAATTTCGTTCATATGCAAATCGTACCCTGTTTTTTATTGACTGGCATAGGATTCGACACCCATTGAGTTAATTGGACAGGGTAGATGAAACCAGCTTTAAGTAGTTTCTCTACTTCAGCCTTGATAACTGTTGCTTTCCTAGGATTGACCAGACGAAGCTTCTGCTAGACTGGCTTGACATCAGGATAAGTCGTGATTTCATGTTCAACAATTCTTGGGTCTATGCCTAACATTTCCTCGTAAGACCAGGCAAAGATGTCGCAAAATTCTTTACATAAATATGTGTAGATTTGAATTTCCTTGGGGGAGCAGTCTGCTCCGACAAAGATATTCTCCATGACGCCAGGGGTTCTAGAGATATCAATAGGTATTGTCTCAGATATTGTGGCCATATTTCCTTCAACGTAAACTGCGTGTGTTTCCAAGGGATTGATAGGACAATCTTTATCTCCATTCATGTTCAGAGTGAATTCTCCTGCTTCAATTCATCTTAACTCTGGGAGGAAGTAGGATCTATTATGAAGATCATCCCAGGGTCTGTCTGGACTAGTCATTGCCTCAATAATTGATTCTTCTAAAGGCAAGACTAAGTCTAAAGAATCTTTATCAACAAGGTAACCTTGACCCCAAATAGGCTCGAGCACCAGATCTAACTCTTGTTCTGGAGTCAGATCAGGGTCGACAGAAGCTCGTTGAATGATCGAGTATGCAACTTATTCTATGGACAAAGGCATGGCCATGCCATGGTTCCCTATCCCTTCCATCGTAGTGGATGGGGAAGGAAGGGTCCACAGATCGTGAAAGTATGTCATGTGAAACGTCGAGATTTGAAAAATTTCAGCCCGAGGCTGGTTGGGGACAACTTTCATATAATGGACATTGTCAGTTGGAGGCGGGTAATTGAAAGTACCCATCAATGATGGGCACACACCCACCCCTACATTGATGATGCCAAGCTAGGGGTTATCAATCATAGAGACCGTGGAGACTCCCGATGAAGGGTCAGGACAGGAGAAGGATAACTGATCAATGGTCACAATTCGACCCTCATGAGGAAGCAATAAGACCAAGAACATTGTCACGACCACTTCTTGCATAGCGTAGGTCCAACTCCTGGTTAACAAAATATTGTAGTCGAGGGACGCATTGACTACTTCAACTTCGACACACATGGGTTTTACCCCAACTGCATGGGGAAAGAGGGGATGATCCCATGTGGTAGGAAAGAAAGACCGTCAAAAGTTGTAAGTAGAGTAGGTGATGGAGACAAAACGGGTTGGCCGATGGACTTACAAAATGCCAAAGACATCACGCATGTCGAGGCACCCTCATCCACCACTGTACGAAAAATATTTTGACTAAATTTTTTTGTGGTATAAGCCACTACTATCTAAGAAGTGATGTGGTAAGGAGGATGAGGTTTTAAGTCGGAGGTATCAATCATGATCGTTCCTGGATTACAAGTCTCGGTAGAGACTAGGGCAGCTAACAGGGCCTTTCTATGAGAAGGGCAACTCTGGAGGACTTCCAAAGAAGACATCGCACAAGGGGTTTGTGATAAATCCTCCACCACAAAGTAGTTCTGGGCGGTCCTTGTAGTTGGGTTGTAAGAAGATTTTTTGAATGCACCTTTGGGGATGCGTGTCGTTGTTTCACCCAACGTCTTCTCAATCTGAAGGTGCCTAGATTTCGGCTTCTTTAACTTTCTCAGAGGTGCCTAGCTTTCCGTAATCATGTGCTCTGGTCATTATATAAGCATCACCTTTCATCATATAGAAGTTTGCGGATGAAGGATTACTTGAAGATGAAGGGGGTCCTTGACTGCCCCCTTCCATGCTCGAGGAGGCTTGAGTTAGATTGTTCCCATGTGGGAATGGGTTCGTTAACATGATAGGTTGTTGTTGTGTCGATAACTTCTGGGCCTTCGCAAGACAAGGGTACTGATGGGTCGGGTGGTATTCCTTGCAAATATTACAAGGATACTTTGACTTCTTATTTTCAGTGTCACCCCTGCTACTATTATCGGTGGGTTTCTTATCCCCTTTACCCTTTTTCCGTTGTTTATTATTTCCATTAGGCTGCTGGGTGGCCTTTGGGTTGGTCATTTGCACACTGTGTACATCTGACTTTTGGGTAGATCGAGTAGCCGAACCAGTTGTTTGGCTGGCCGCTGTCTGTTGTATTGACAATTGTTGCAATTGATTTGATAATGGACTGGCGGGATTGGTTTGTGCTGAACCAATAATTCCATTGGCATGTGGTCTAGACCTTTTCTTGGTTTTGTCAAGGATTGACCTCGGTGCATCTGGAAAAATCTCGTAGAGTAAACCAGATTGAGAGTAAATTAGCTCTAGTTGTTGCACTCTCATTATCACGTCTTCCTCGGAAAATACTCTGGACGTTGTGACATATTTAGATAATTGGGGTACCAAAGACTTACAGAACCACTCTAGTAGGAATGTTGGTGGGATTGGTACTTTGATCAAACTCTTCCGACATCTCCATTCTTGGATATGATCCGAGAAATTGTTTGGTTTTGTCTGCTCGAAATTGGCCAGCAATTATGTGCCAGCGTCATATCTCACACGTAATTGGAAATGGTTTAGGAAATCCATTGCCAATTTGCCGAAGGAAGAGTATTGTGAGAATTCGAGCTCAATGTACCATTTTGCAACACTCCTGATGAGAGTGCATTGAAACAATCGCAACTAAATAGAGTCGTCTCTTAAGGAGTTGGATGAGCACCATAAGTGGAAGGTAGTCACGTGATCACCAAGATATTTGTTAGGCTTGGCCTTGAACTTTGGAATGTCCGAAGGCAACTTGGTCGGCATGGGAGGCCAACTCGGATTGTGATAGATGGGGTCATTTAAGAGCCTTGTCAAATCTGGCAAGTGCAGGGTTGCCATAAAGAATAGTTTGGGTTATGGATTGTAGCCGAGGAAAAAGGAGCCTGGGGTTTGACTTGCACCAGGTTGCCAGGAAAATTTAGGTTGCTGTCCAGGGCTCTGGTAATAACCATGGCCGTGACCAAAGTATGGATTTGACGCTTATTGAGACATCATCTGTTGGTTCCCATAATAAGACGTAAAGGGTTGGGCTTGCATTGCATTCCAAGGATTTTGGGAGGGGTTTCTCTCTGCCGATCCGACAGGCATAGGCGCTGGACCTTGCCTGAGGTTCCACTGGGTATGGAAAGGGTTGGCCCTGATCAACACTCCTAGCAAGGGGACTAGTCCCTGCCATGGATTCCAATATCCTTGTAAGGAAGGAATTCCTAAGTGTGCCCCCTGTACAGGAATAGGACCCTGTACAGGATGAGGTTCTCAATAACCGGGGTTGCCTCTGGCTGAAATGATAGCTGATGAGAAAAAGTTATTACCAAACGTGCCAAATAAAGAGAAAGGTGTTGAACTGACCGACATATTATAAGGAGGGAGTTCTTGAATGCCTACTCCAAACAAGTTTATGTTAGGCTCGACGGAGTGTTGAGGAACACCACTGAGCGAGGGGGTATATGACCCCCACCATAAGGGAAAGCAATAAAGGGAGTGGAAGTGCCCCCAATAGATCCTTGAAAAGGGCCGTTGGAACTCCCTGCCCCTAGACCCAAATTTTGTAAAGTGGAGGAGGAAAGTACAGTACTCGTACCGAAGCCAGGCATCCCATATGAAAAGGGAGATCCCGTTGTGTTTTGAAGAAACAGAGCAGTGATCGCTGCCATAGATGGAATAAGACCACTGCCCGAGGTAGAAGCAGTCGAGACCATGGTGGCCCAGATTGATGATGGTTGGTTAGGAGGTGGAACACCCCCAACAGTGACAGTCGTTAATGAAATATCAATATTCCCTGAAGAAGTCGCAGCGTGTGCTTCCATTGTTGCTGGTGACACTACCAAATGATCGTAAAGTAGAACCTATATGACGATGGGCGCCGATAGATCAATTATGGTATGGTTGTAAGGACCAAGAGCCTCTGCGTTGAGGTCAGAGATGATTGGTTCCTCCAGAATTGAAATTTCTTCTCTCGAAGATGGGTTGGGCACAGTTTCCTATAACCCGGTTGTCTCAAAAGACCCTTGTTGGTCTAATTTTC
>ML809354.1:44082-66056 GCA_009831015.1 Picea engelmannii
ATGGAAGTTGATAATGAAATCCAATTTCTTGAATGGGTGGTATTGAAAAATGGACGAAATTCAACAAATAGCAAAGGATTGGCCCATGAGGGACCAACTGTTTTTGAGGAACAATCTTTGACTTTGCATAATACTAAGTATAATAAAAAAGCCAAAAAATTGCAAATAGAGAGAATTCATGTTAAGAATAAGAAAGTTACAGGGAAATGGAGTTTAAAGGTGGATGTTTCCAGAGTGGGACCCTATGGAATCCTAAAGATACATTTAACCATTGGAGATGCTCTAGCTCATTCCATTATAGAATAAGAATTGGAGAATATTAAATTGAAAAAGAGAATAAGTGATTTAGAGGATTCTCTGAGTCCTAGACCACTATTTGTTGAACCATTATTCATTATTGTCCAAGAAACAATTTTGGAAGGCACATCCTCTAAAGTAAAAAAAACTTCCAGATTATTAAGTGGCATCAGAATGTATGTTGCTGAGAATATAAATAAGTGGCTCGACACAGTTTTGGAGGCATGGGAGATAAGAACCAATTTAAGGAAATTTTCACAAAGGATTTCTTCTCTTATAGACTACCTACAACAAAATTTGGATAATGATGAATATTTTTATAAAAATGCTCTGCGTACATTTATAACACAAGTGTCAAATGAGAATGATTTCATAAGGAAGCAACAATATTTACCTTCAAAGAATAGAATGAAACAAATAATAGATGGGTGGCTCGAAAGGATAAAAATCCTTAGAGAATTAATTACAACTTGTAAAAAAATGGAGGGAAAAAGAAGTGACTCATTCCTAAAGTCACTTGACATAGTTAAAGAATTTGAGATCCCACCACTGATTAGAGAATCCACGTTGTTAACCAAGGAACAACTGGAATTTGAGTTAAACATACTCAATATTTCATGGGGTAGTGAGTTTAACAATCTCACTAACTTCCCAGAAGAGGAAATTAAACGATGGTCGGTTAACTTCATCAATGATAATGGGGATCATTTAACATCAATACAAGAATTACACTCTGAGTGAAAGGAAATAGAGGATGATACATTTTCACTTCATGTTAAATAGGACATAACAATTCCATCATTAAAGGATTATATAAAAAACTGGCTCAAGAATTCACTGAATGAAATAACTTATCGTACATAACTACCAAGAAGCAATTGCATTGGAAATCGTTGAGTTAATTCTATATTTATGAAGGTTTTCCAAAGGAGTGGGAGAGGGATCTATCCATCAAATTATATTTTCTTTTTTGTGAGTACTTTTTTTCCGAAGAATTTGCCTTCTTTCATCTCAATTTGTGATCATCCAACTTTATGTTTTAACTTCTTACCGGTAAAGCCTATCCCTGATTGTTTTTCTCTCCTCTTCCAGTTAATTACCTCTGCTACTATATATGGTCCATCGGAGCCCCATACCAATCCAATAGGATGAATGAATTTTATTTTATCGTTTAAGTATCATAGATATTATGTAGTGTTGTTTTTGCAAACAATTTATTTGAAATTGAACAACCAATTTGTAATATTCTTGTAAAGATTGTCACATAGTGTTATTTGGGGAGCTTGTATTTTTTTTGATTTATGACTTTCATTAAAGCGTGAGATATCGAGTATGTGTTTATGTCACATCTTTATGATTTTAAATGTTTGAAATCATTTAAAGCCCTATGTTTTGGACCTTCACTTTACTTTTTGTCTTACATGTCTTACTTTGAATTATTTCCCCCTTACTCTATGGATGGATCTAATGGAATGGATACAGTTATTTTGTATATTTCAATTTAATTCATTTTTTTATTGTTTTACTTCCCGGTCCACTCTCAAGCATTGATGATATAAATTCATAAACTTGTTGTTTTTGAATAAGTGAAACTATTATTTGAATAAGAAAGAGGAGTACCACCTCTATAAAAATGAAGAGGGTATCTGAACAATTTTACAAGAATACCCTATAGGGTTGACTCTTGACCTTAAAAAAAAAAGGGATCAACAATCCTCCTAGAATTCCACCTTCATGTAGGGATTATGCTTCCATCCCATAGGGGCTTGAAAATATACCATGTTCCACCATCAACTCTTTTTTCCACGCTATTATTTCCTCAATCGGACTCCCATACGACCATTTCTTAAAGAAATCAAGTGCCTTGGTAAAACACTGATGAAATTATACCATGAACTCCAAATAATAACATTCTACTACACCCTGACACCATAAATCAACTATTTGGGTAAACTTTTGGTCATATTGTTGGATCTTTAACAAATACTTAATGGTCTACTCGACTCTAGATGGAGAATGCCAATGTCGATGCTTCTCCATGAGACTTTTTTTCCATTTATGCAAATTTATCAAGAATTCTATCGAGGATAATCTCATGTAGACACTTAAACATGTATCTATCTTTGAATCTTGCAACATCCTCTCCTACATAATCACTTCCTCAATAAGAAAATTCATTAATCTTTTCCTCTAGAAATTCTTGAATCTTGGTCATCTTTGGCATCCACCAAATCCTTATTACTTTGCATTGGTTAAGGTATCGAGGAAACAAAACCATGTTCTTGGCTCTATCATAGACCTGAAGTTTGTGGAAGGTGTCAAACATAGGCTCGAGGTAGCCAAGTGTGACAACATATTCAACCTTCAAGCAGGAAGGAGGTCTCACTTGAGGTGGGTATGGTGGTTTATATGTGATTAAGGTGCAGAGTGTTAAAGATTTAGTGGAGGTGGAATTCCTTCACTTATCACTCAATTTCATTCATATAAACTAACAAAGATAACAACATATATATCAATCATAATCACATATATATCATCAAGATACAATAATTTTACAAACACACAAGTAGAGGTAGTCTCCATTATGTTAGAAGAATTATCAATTCAATACAGTGCATGCACAGACAACAAACATCCAACTCTTATTCCATCACTAATAACTAAAAACTAACAACTTACTCTTTATAGAATTATTCTCTCTCTCTCTCTCTCTCTCACACACACACACACACACACACACACACACACACACACACACACATGCGCGTGCATGCGTGACTGGATTGGTTACATAATAATCTAGAATAAGTGGTCAAAGTTTAGATGTCCAAGTCTCCTAGCCATAACCATATTTCATCATGTTTTCTTACATGACACTCTTCTCTATCTTCTTTCAGCACATATACATTATTATCTATCCTTATGCCTTTAGCCACCACTTGTCCCGAGTTTACATAATTTATCTTACAATCTTTGGAAGTGAACACCACTTCACATCCTCTGTCACACATTTGAATTACACTAAGCAAATTATGTTTCAGCCTATCTACAAGCAGAACATCCTGGGATTTTCCTTTACCATTACTCAAACTCACCATCCCTTTACCCTTTATTTTACCTGGTTCATCATTTCCAAAGGTCACATTTCCTTTTTTTCTTTTACTCATAGACAAAACTTATCCTTGTATCCAGTCATGTGCTTGGAACATCTACTATCTATATACCATGGGTCTTTTTATTTTTGAGCTGAAATTACTAGACCACATTTTTCACTATCTTTCTTTTTCCATGTGTTGGCATTTTTGGCTAAGGGTTTTATCCTTGGATCTGCTTTGTAATTCTTCATATGGAATTTTGCGGCTTTGTGGCCGAAGTTATGACAGTTATAGAATTCGAGCTCATTGTTCACTAGGTCAAAGTTATTGGTGCAACTTTGTCTACTCATTAGTTGTTTAGTTCTATGTTGCAAAGACTGTTTATTTCTTGATCTCCTTAGTTGCATGTCTCTAAACTTGATTTGAAAATTTGCAATCTTATGACCAAAATTAGAGCAGTAAAAACAGTAACCATGGAAGAAATTTTGGTACCTGGAGGATGGCCTTATTCTTGGCATTTTTTGCTCCATCTTTTGATATCTTTGTTTTTTTATAAAGGATCATCTTGTCTTTATTAGCTTTTGGTGGCAGAGTACTCACATGGTCTGATTGTCTGCTGACTTGGAACTTGATCACATTTACTGGCTCTTTGCTTTCTGTCTATTTTCTGTTTGAACCAATTACATAGCCTAAACCAGTCTTCAACAAAGGAGATCTATGTTTGCTCAGAATGTCGTTTAGTTCTGCTGAGGCTTTAATGCTTGGAAGATGTTGGAGATACAATGCTTTAACCTTCTGCATCTCTTTTCTGGGTTTTACTACCTCTTCTTCCAAGGATTCATATCTTTCCTTCTTCTCTGATAACTATTGTTTCAGAGTGTCCTCTATTTTCTTTGCCTCTTCTAACTCCACTTTTACCAGGGAAAAGTCTTCATCAGGTTTTTTACCATTCTTTTCAAACTACATCAACAATTGTTTGTGTTTTCTCTTCTTAAGTCTGAGTCTGCCAATCTCTTCTAAAGAACTGATTAGTTCACCTTCCATATCAACCACAACTTCTTCATCATTAACATCACTTCCTGTGATTTTATTATCATAATCCTCTTTATCCATAAGCATAAAGTAATTAACCTTATATTCATAGGAAGAGTCACTATCTGTGTCTTCTGAAGAGTCATCATTGTTTACACATAAACTTTTCTTTTTACCAAATATCTTGGATTTGTACTTCTCTTCACCTTCAGAGTTATGGTCCTTCTTCTTGTGTGGACACTTATATGAAAAGTGACCTATATTTCCATAGTTAAAACATTTGAAGGGAATCTTGCCTTGGTATTTGCCTGATCCTTTCTTTAACCTTCTCACAAATTTTGCCTCAATATCATCTAATTCCGAATCAACATTCTTGTCTGTTTAAAAGATGCTTCTCTAGTGGTGGATTTATCTTTGCTAATCCTAATTTCATAATCAGTTAGAGTTCTTTGGAGTTGATCAATAGACAGAGTTTTAAGATCATTCAGTTCTTCTATTGCAGAAACTTTTGGATTAAATCTATCAGGTAGAGATCTTAAAATCTTGTGAACTAAAAATGTGTCTTCAATCTTCTCACCAAGACCCTTCATGGCATTCACAAGCCTCTCAACTCTTAAAACATATTTACTAATTGTTTCATCCTCATTCATCTTTAGTTGTTCAAATTTCAATCTATGTGTATGAAGTTTGGCATCTTTTACTTTCTCATCTCCTTTATAACTGCTAATAAGTTTATCCCACATTTCTTTGGCAGATTCAAGTTGCATGACCTTTACAAATTCATCTTCAAGAATCCCACTCAAGATAGCATTCATTTCCTTTGCATTGAAGCTAAATTATAACTTATCATCTTTGGAAGCTAACACAACAAGTTTTGTATATCCAGTCTCTACAACATCCCAAACATCAGCACCTAAGGCCATGATGTATGTTCTCATACTAACCTTCTAGAAGGAAAAATTTGTTCCATCAAACATAGGAGTCTTATTGGTTGAAGTTCCTTCATGGCTTGTGATGTTTACGCTTACTGATCTACCTTTAAATAAAAGGAACCCGCTCTGATACCAATTGTTGGAATTACTAAGACAACTGAGAGGGGGGGGGGTGAATCAGTTGTTACTGTGCTTAAACAATTTTATTCCTATTAAAATATTATTAACCTTCCCCAAGTGATCATCAAGATTATGCAAGACATGAGCAACATAAATAACAAACATCAATCACACATATGATATACACAGAGACAAATATCCACGAGGAAACCCATAAAGGGAGAAAACCTCTTCTTCTTCGAATGATAGGCAATCTTTTAAATTCTATACGTCATCTTTCTTTGAGCACCAACTCAAAATGAGGCTACAACCTCATCTTTAACAAGCTGCAACTTGCTGAGAGAACCAACTCTCTGGTTTCTCTTGCACCCACTAGAAGGAGGCACCAACTCCTTGAGTGTTCCAGCACCAACTGGATGGAAGCACCAACTTCCAGTCACATAGGAACCAACCTGCATAACAGAGAACAATGGTTCTCCCTTGCACCACCCTACCACCCTGGTTTTTCTGGCTACAACCAGATGGAAGCTACAACTCCCTGTGTTCAAGCACCCACTTGAAATGCCGAGGACAACAATCCTCCCTAGAACCACCCTACCACCCTGTTTTCTAAAAATTTGCTTGAATAATAATTTACAACAATATAGACATTTCAATGCTTACCACTTCTTCTCTGATATGCAATTATAGTCTTCTTCTGTCTGTTCATGCTTGGCTTCACTTGTTGTCTCTTTCCATTTTCTCTTCCTCCATTCTTCTCATGATCTTAAGTTCTCGTATAGTTTTCTATTTACACCATTTCTGCTTTGTCCAACCAATGTTCTTCATCTCTGCATTTTCTCCCTTAGTTCATGTTGTTATCTTCATTGCTTACAGTTTAACTACTTTTACAGAGAAACAAAAACCTTCCTCTGTCATGACATCTTTCTTTTGTTCATGCCCTCATCATTTGTTACTCTCCAAATTTCCAATGGCCATGTTGAGAATCTCAGAACGCTCAAGAGCCACGATTCCAACGCCCCAGAAAAATGATTTAATTAGTGTAACTAAATCATAATTGATCAAGAAACCACGAAGTGAAGCAACAACCCTTCGATCAAATTCAGTTTGATCAGTGCCATTGGATTATACACGCAGAGGCCTTTTTGACTTTTCAATGCGTAACCTCTGATGTGGAGCCTAGCAGCGCTATCTCCTTCCTCAATCTTCTGTTGATGTGACCTTGTGTGATGTTCTCATGTGACCACATGATTGAGGGTGTGAGCTCTCTTCTCGTTAGCCCCCTATCACAGGTGACCTCAGACTACGTCCTTGCATAAGAAAATGATTGTAGGCGTGTCCAAGAGTTGTTTGGAATCAATCGCTTTTGTCCCCGCAATCCATCTCCAGTTGCCACATACCCTTTATCCAAAACCATGGTTTCGATTGTGGCCCACCTTCATCTTTTTAAAGTTTGCGCATCTTCAATCCCCGCAATGCGACAGGACCGTTGATCTCACAATCTTGACGGTGCTTCTGAATGGATGGTTCATATTTGTTCTTTCACGATCTACAGATCAGATCTAACCTTCCTAAATCAACGACTGTGATTTATTTCATGATTTGGGCTTTGGGAGTTT
This sequence comes from Picea engelmannii, assembly GCA_009831015.1. Taxonomy (NCBI): domain Eukaryota; kingdom Viridiplantae; phylum Streptophyta; class Pinopsida; order Pinales; family Pinaceae; genus Picea; species Picea engelmannii. Next base: position 51,178 of record ML809354.1, read on the forward strand.
CAAATCTAAAACCTTGCTTTCCTCTATACGTCAATCTTCCAGAGTTGACAATCCACTGACGCGTGTCCCTCTTGGATCAACAGTTGAGATATCCTTCGGGTCTCCAGACTTCGGATATTTTGAATCTCAACTTCTCGTTTCTTCTGACTGGATATCTTTCGAAATGGAAGATCTGTTGACATCTGTCCTCCTTAATCCAATGGCTATCCTTCGCTCTAGGAATTTGACATTTTTGACTCTTCAGTGTTTCTATTTTCTATGAACACTTTCACCCGGAGTCAACAATCTATTGACACGTACCCTCCTGCACAATCAATGGCCAAGGTCTTCTTTAGGTATTTGATGTTTGAGACTTAGGGACTTTAGGCTAATCGCTGCTTCATTCTCCTCTGGAGTGGTCACCTGATAAATAATTCCTAGGAGGTGGAGACCACTTTCTATCGGTTAACACTTCCACTTACACTTTCCTTCGACTGAACTATATCAACGGTTGAGAATGCACTCGAAGTGATATTCAGATTGGACAACTGAGAGGGACTTTGGACCTTCATCCTTCGAGACTTTAGTACTTTTGACATTTGTTGGTGATGAAACTCTTGAAGTAAATCTCTCAGAGTGACGTAGCTTGCTTACATCACTTGTTGACATGGCATGAGCTAATTTCCTCTTAACACTTGTCATCATATGATCATGCCATGTGTACTTGCTAACATGGTATTCCATATGTCTTTGCTGAGGTGGTATGATGACGTGGGTGAGACGTGTAGGAAGTGTAGTGGAGTGTGGATTCAGAGCGTGATTGTGGAGTGTGACGTGTAGCGGGTAGTGGAGTGTGATGTCGGAGTGTAGAGGTGGTATGTATGAGTGGTTTGGTGGTTTACTCAGAAGGGGGGTTAGGCGGTAAGTGGTAATGAGAAAGGGGGGTCTGATTTGATAGGAAGTTGATACGTATGAGGGTCCCACATGGGAAATACCACCGAATCGGACACCCCCCCTCCCCCCCCCCCACGGTTAAACACAAAAAGTTCGTGGGGGTCCGATATGCCCTGTCGAATGTAGATCTAAGTGACCGATTATTGGCCGCTGAGATTAATGCCCTTCTTCTAACTTATCCTGTCCTTCCACTTTAGAATGATCTGTGGGTTGAAATTTACTCCGGCTCTCTGGATCTCCAGACTTTGGGGATTTCAAATCTCAAATTTTTCTCCCCGTTTATCATATCCTTCACTTAATTTGATCTGACGATTGTGAAGACTCTTAAAGCATATCCACGATCAAGGATTTTGATCCATATCATATTTTTGTACTGTGCTTTCCTTTCTGAGCTTCGATCTTTGCATATTGTTCTCTTCTCCTCATGAGCTTATGCTTTTCCTGTTTTCCATCGTCGCTGTTGTTCTTTCCATCAATGAAAAGCACATGCTTCCTGTAAAACACGCCAACAGAGAGAATTTTCTTCTTCAATCCAGGAACACAAAGAACTTTCTTCATCTTCATTGGCTTTCCTGAGTCTAACTTGTAGGAGGTTTCTCCTACTCCTTTGATCAGATACTGATAGTCATCTCCCAATTTCACATTGTGTGGTGAATCCTTATGAGTAAGGTTAGACAAGGATTTTTTATAACTTGTCATGTACTTGGAAGTACCACTGTCCACCAGCCAAATGTCACTTCCATGAGTGATAGTTCCTGTAAGGGTCGAGATAAGAACATACTCCTCATCACTTGATTCATCTCCCTTTGCAACCTTCTTGGGTGGCTCATCATCTTCGACTGTATGAACATGATTCCTTTTAGCTCCTTTATTTTCCCTTGGTATTTGAATGAGGGAACAATTCCTAGAAATGTGTCTCATTTTTTGACAATAGAAACATTTGATATTTGGGTTATTTCTTCGGCCCTTCTGAAAATTCATGGGTGAGGAGGTTTCTTTCCTACTCTTTCCTTTCTTGGTGTGGGAAGCCAAGGATTGATCATCATATGTCATCTTCTCTTCTCTTGTTGATTTCCTTACTTCTTCTTGGTTGAAATATTCCCAAAGTATATTGAACATGGGTAGCTTCCTTATTGAGCATAGCCCTTGAATAAATGCATCCCATGACCTTGGGAGGCCATTCAAGGTGGTCATAACCATTTCTTCAACATTCACTGTATCACCAATGGCTTCTATATGTTCCTTGATCTGGTTCACTCTTGAGAAGTAAGAGTGGATGGTTTCTAAATTCTACATCCTCGCGTTCTTTAATTGAGTTCTCAAGGTCATTCTTCAGTTGATGTTGTTTCCTTCAAATAGTCGGGTTAAGGCATCCATCATTTCTTTTGGAGTGGATAATTAGGATATATGATGAATAAAATGGTCATTAATGGAGTATGCAATAATCCTCTTTTCTTTGACCATATCCTTCTTTTTCTTTACTTTAGCCTTATCTCCCTCTGGTTATGAAACCTCTTCTTTAGTGAAATTCTCTAGATCACATTCTTCTAGGAGGAGGGATACTTTGTACGTCTAGGATATGAAATTTTTAGCTCCCTCTAGCTTCTCATCAATCTTGGTTTTGGTAGTCATCCTACCCCTAAATAAAAAATTCTGTATTTTGAAGATCTGATCCAGGCAAAATATGTGCTCCACTAAGGCACACTTGTTGGTGGTATTGTCTTGTCCAACAACCACTCCTATCAAGAAAAACGGATTATTTTGTCTTTTAGATCTACGAATTGTCTTTTATTCAGGCCCGCTCTAATACCATGATATAATTTAAGAAGTTACAATTATCTTCTTTAACATTCATTAACAATTGCATATAATAGGATCATTGAAAGATAAACAATCACATAACACAAGATATATCTTGGGAAATCCTCGTGGGGGAGAAAACCAATCAACCAATTCTTCAGTATAGATTCCTTCAACCAGTACAATGTCACGTCAACCAGTACAATGTCACATTATAGCTCTCCACAAATAGACCAAGACCAAGATACCAAAGACCAAGAAACCAAGACCTCCTATGCTAGACCTCCTTTTCTATGCTTCAAATACACAAGAGAAGGCAAGTTATGTATGTATACAAATGAGAGGAACTCGACCTCTATTTATACACATAACTTGACTCCCGAAAAGACGCAACCCTAAGAGGGGTCGTTTTGAATTTTACAATAAGGATAAAAATAAAATAATAATTTATTTTGAGCCGATTTATACAATAAGATTACAATAACCTTCTCTAGGTTTGACCAATACAAATACAAAAGCATGTCTTTTGTAGTTACATCAAAATATCAACACTCCTAATAGTGAAAGTTGCCAAATTAAAGGTGTTGGTTGAGCTCATAATAGCGAAAATAATAGCTATGACTGTTAAGAGGACTATAGTATTATATATATTAACAATTGGATTTGTTCATGTCACTATTATGACCTCAACCAACACCTTTAATTTGGCATCTTTGACGGTTAGGAGAGCCACTTTACCTGAGGTCATGAAATTTAATATAATTTCATGACCTTGGGTAAAGTGGCTCTCCTAATAGTCAAAGATGCCAAATTAAATGTGTTAGTTGAGCTCATAATAGTGAAAAGAACAACTCTGACTGTTAAGAGGACTATAGTATTATGAATGGTAATATGATTTATAATCCAATTACTAGAACTTTTTCGAAACTGAAATTAGGGGAATCCATTATAACTTCTTTCATCGACCATAAGATATTATATAAAATGCCATAAATTATGAATTGCAAGAACACTGAACCTTCAATGGTTATGAAGCAAAAAAAAAAATAGGCTCCCATGAAATCTCAAAATTCTTACGTTAATGAGAATTCATACAACAACCAATAGCGTATCTCATTCATAAATTCCAATTATTCTATAACCGGTTGTAGAATCAAATCCAAAAAAATTGAGATTATATAATTAAAAAACAGAATTTCAACCAAAATTTTGGAGTTAATATTTATCACTTATTTGATCTATAATGTGGTTATGGAATTACACTCTTTTTCAGTTCATTGTAACATGAAAACTGTTATTCACTGGAGAAATGAATAATTATGAATATTGATATTTTATTGATAATGATAAAGAAGATGATTACACTACCCTCGTGATGGTTTTCTATATAGCATTGACTGGTCATGAGGTGAGGAGGTACATGCCTCTTGATGAAGAGGTACGTGCCTCTTGATTTAATTAAATGATTTTATTTATTATTACAATTATTATATTTATTATTATCATTTTTATTATGTTTGTAACATTTCCACCCTCTTAATATTTTTCTTTGTCGTCAAAGAAAGGGTAGTGATGGGTATTGTCAGAGGAATTGTTCGGACTCCCATGATGAATCTTCTTCTGAAAGGTTTTTCCATTTGATAAGATATTCCTTTATGGTTCTGGAACATAACACCTTTTCCTTCGTGGAAAGAATACCTTCTGGTTCTAAAATAATTTTTCCTTTGTCACTTAATTCAAGGATTTTTGTTTGCATTGGTTGATCTTTCCCAAACAAATTTTTGAGACATGAAATGTGGAAGATATTGTGGATGCGACAATTTTCTGACAACTCCAATCTATAAGCTACTTAGCTATTTTTTTTGTTAATTTTAAAGGGTCCATAGAATTTTGGGGCCAATTTGTTCTTCCCTTGTTGCTTAAGGAATTTTTTTTTGTAGGGTTGAAATCGTACAAACACCCAATCGCCTTCTTCAAATTCTCTTTCTGCCTATATTGGTTTAGAGAAAAATTAGTTCTATGAAAAACTATCAAAATGTTCCTTTGGTAAAGAAGAAGTAGAATACCTTGGTCATGTCATATCTCGAGAAGGAGTTAAGGTGGAACCTGGTAAAATCAAGGCAATCACATAATGGACTAAACCAGAGAACATATCAAAACTAATGGGATTCCTTGGATTAACATATTATTATCGAATATTTATCAAGAACTAAGCTCATTTGACAACACCCTTGTCAAAATTATTAAAGAAAATTCCTTCAAATGGGATAACAATGCACAATAATGTTTTGAAACTTTAAAAAGGGTTATGTCATCTACACCTGTGTGACCAACACCAGATTTTTCAAAAACCTTTGTAGTAGAATGTGATGCATCAAGAATTGGAATAAGAGCAGTATTAATGCAAGATGGCCACCCAATAACATTTGAAATTCGAAATCTCAACAAAAAGGAAGAGTTAAAATCTACCTATAATAAATAAATGTTAGCTATTATGCATGCATTAGCTAAGTGGTGAAAATATCTCTTAGGAAGAAAATTTTCAATATGTATTGATCACAATAGTCTCTAATACTTACTAAGACAAAAAATATTGTCCACAAAACAACAAAATTGGATGGAGAAACTTTCCACTTTTGATATGGAAATAATACACAAAAAGGGAAAGACAACATAGTTGTGGATGCACTATCATGAAAAGATGAGGAAGTAAAAGAATATGCAACAACAATAGTCACTCCAGATTGGTTGGATGAGATTCGAGTTGAGTATGCCAAAGATCCTGAATCTAATTCCATAATCAACAATTTAGACCAAAACCCAAAATTTGAATGGAAAAATGACATTTTATGGTACAAGAATAGAATCTACCTAGTTTTGTCCTCAAAATTTAAAATGAAAGTCTTAAGGGAGTCACACAACTCCCCAACATCAAGACATGTGGATTTTTTCAAAACCTACTATAATGCATGAAAATCATTCTATTGGAAAGGAATGAACAAGGATATTCAAAGATTTGTTGTTGAATATGAAATATGTCAAAAGAATAAAAATGAAAATGTTACGACTCCAGGATTACTTCATCCCCTACATATTCCTGAACAAAAATGGGAAGAGATCTCAATGGATTTCATTGAAGGGATACCCATGTCTGATGGGAAGGATAATTTTTTTGTTGTGGTTGACAGATTAACCAAATATGCACATTTCATGGTGGTAAGAAAAACTGACTCAACAAAACAAATTGGAGATGTTTTTTGCAAAAACATTTATAAGTTAGATGGGTTTCCAAATGTAATTGTCAGCGATAGGGATGCAAAATTTAAAGGAAATTTCTAGAAATAATTTTTCAAAAATACAGAGCTCTGCCTATCATCTACAAATAGATGGTCAAACAAAAATTGTAAATAAATGCTTAGAAACATACCTATGGTGCTTTGTGACAGATAAGAAAAATAAATGGTCTCAATGGTTACATTTAATTGAATGGTGGTATAACTCTACATATCACACTTCCGCTAAAATGACTCCTTTCCAAGCCATATATGGTTATGAACCACCTAAATGGAAAGAGTTTGCACTAATTACTACTAAGGTCCAAGAAGTAAGAAAAAAGCTAGAGGAAAAACAAAAAACCATACAAATATTAAAAGAAAACCTAACAATAGCTCATAATCGAATGAAACAATTAGCAGAGAGAAAGTACCTATTCTAAATGCTTCATATGCTCCTTCCAAGTTTTACTGTAAATAAGAATATCATCAAAGAAGACCAATACGAACTTCCTTAAGTAGGGGCGAAAAAGTTGATTCATAGTTTCTTGGAAGGTAGCTGGTGCATTGGTTAGAATGAACAACATGAATTTAAACTCATAATGACCTTCATGTGTTTGAAGAGTAGTTTTTTGTACATCTTCTAATCGTACTCGAATCTAGTAGTACCCTGATCTTAAATCCAACTTTGAGAAGTATTTATCTCCATGGAGTTCTTCTAACAACTCATCTATGAAGGGTGTTAGCACAAACCTCTGCAACAACAAAAGTAACTCAAAGGCGTTGCGAGCACTAGTTATGGAAAGTGGCGCTACCAAAATTTTTGTTCGAAGCAATTCGACCAAGTCCTTTGTTTGTACAGGAAACGTCCAAACCCATCATTCAGAGCAATCCATTTTAGGCTTGAAATACAAGCAAATAGACAAGTTCAATTTTCAACGGTGGAGATCCCATGTACAGTTCATATTAGTGGCTCTCGTGCTTTCAAAGTTTCAAAGTCGTGCAAGGATTAATGACTAGACAAAAGTCCCGAAGTCCCGAAGTGATGAGAGACTGCCACATCAACCAGGAGAAAGTTACTTCGGGAGATTTACATGCTTTACATCTCGAAGTCCCGAAGTCCTGAAGCTCGAAGTGCCGAAGTGATGAGAAACTGCCACATCAACTGGGAGAAAGTTACTTTAGGAGATTTCCATGCTTTACATCCTAAAGTCCTAAAGTCTTGAAGCCTGAAGTGTTGAAGTGACAAGAGACTGCCACGTCAATGAGGAGAATGTTACTTTGGGATATTTCCATGCTTCACAATCCAAGACTCTCGAAGCTCAAAGTGTAGAAGTGTCGAAGACACTTGGAACTCATTAGTTCATATGCATGGCACTCATCCTTCAGTAGTTGTGACATCATATAAAATCAGGCCGCCACGTCACTCCAGGCTCGTACTACTCTAGGAGTGTTTCATGCTTCATAATCCAAAAATCCCAAAGCCCAAAGTGCCTAAGACACTTGGCACTCATCCAACATGAATTGCGGCACTCAATTATGGAGAAAAGTGGCTTCCATCTGGCCTTGACATGTGGCACTCATTCCAGGTCATTGGGTTGCATCATTCACCCATTTCCACGTGACACATATGACTCTTATTTCCATGACATGTCAGCACATGACGTCAGGCCACCATGTCTAATTCGGGAGATCGTCCTCTGAGAGGTATTCCTACTCATCATTTAAAGCTCCCGAATGCCAAAATTGGTGTCATTTATAAACATGGTTAATGGATACTGGAGTTGGCAGACAGATAAATTTTAGCAGGGGCGTTGAAACAATAGGGTTTCTCAGATCACATATTTCTACAAGATTGATGACCACGCTTCATTGTGGGGACAGAACATGCTCGAACGTTAACATTCTAGAGTGGTCCCGCAATCAAAACCATGGTATATCTAGAGAGGTACGTGGTAGTTGGTGGTGGATTGCAGGAATCATAGCGGTGTGGATCCAAACCGCCTTGACAACTTCTACAATCACATGCCTATATCACATCTAGGGTCCAATCCGAGAGTAGCACATGGTGAAAAAACTTGGCGTTAAGACAAATAATCAAAGGAAAAGTCACGAAGAGAGCAGGACGCTAGCAGACCACGACCAGTCCCTCACAGAGAAAACAGGAATGTAGAATACTCCCAGAATGACCTTTCAGTTGTGACACGTTATCAAGTTGCTGGAATTGCTTTCATATCAGATTAGATAAGGTTATTGAGATAACTCAATTATGTCCTATTTTTTTAGGGATTTTGTTGTAACTTCCCAAATTTTAGGGTACGAGTCATCAGACAATTGTTTCTATTTTGGGAAAAAAATAATTTTTGTAACAAAAGGCATCTAAAGGAGTTCGACCTCCTGAAAAATATATATTCTAATGTTTTTCATGTAAAAAGGGTTCGACCCAAGACCCGAGGGGTTTTGAGAAATGGAATGATTGTATATTTCAGTTTGTCAGTTGGAGGGGCATGTGGCTGTAAATTGTATGTTATTGAAGATTCATATGAGTTGTTTCATCAGATTTGTCTTCTATGTTCTATGTTCTATGTTCTATTCTTCATCTTGTTTGAATGTATTGCTGATTTTTGTGGATTAACGTTTGCCTTTGATTGATAGATTCTTGATGTAGTAGAAGATTTGTTGTAAACTTTCCTATTTATCATTGTTTATTGTTCATGGACATCTAAATTCTCTTTGCAGAGAGGATCTTTGCTTAGTGGATAATCGTCTTTATGTTAATTCTCTTATTCTTCTCTTCATCATTACACAAATATTTTGTCTGATAGGCAACTTAAATGCCTTCAATGAGCAGATTGTTTATGACTCCATTTCCCAATGGTCCATCACTGACTTGTAGTGATATCTGTTGTATTTTCCTTTCTTTAAAGTCTTGTTGATCCCTGATTTCAAACCTATTAAAAAAAAAATTGTATGTTACCAATATTACTCCCATTTGTAGTCTGGGGTGACTTTTGGAGTGATAACATAAATGGCGATGTTGCCAGGGAACGAAGTGTGAATCTATTTTCCCTGGGAGAACGACGTAGATCCAACTCTTGATGGTAGACAAGAGAGGGGCACATAAATTGATTGTAATTATGTACCTGGTGACTCCAAAATCAAATAATCCACTGGGGAGGATCTTGTTGACAAAAAGATGACCATACGAAAGGGGATGACCAAGTATCAACTTCTGAGATTTCTCCATGAACTCTTTCTTTTCTTTATCAACTCATTTTTCTCTTTCCCTTTACATATCAAGATGATTATCCTCTTCTTTGTCTATTCGAATGATCATAAGCCTTTTTTAACATATCCGTCCTTAGAAGAAGAAGACCTACCCTCTACCTATGTTGTAGATGTTGATCTTGTAGCTTCACCTCAGCCTATTCATAAGGATGAGATTTGTATTGAAATCCCTCCTGAATTTGATCACTCTTGTAACCTTGAGGAGGTTGAAACTGATTCAAAGCCTTCTCAAATCTCATCACCTTCTGTTGTTATTGTTGAACCTTTCCATCATCTTGTTAAACCTCATATCCAACCCACTCGTTTTCAAACTAGAATCAGAGACAAGATGTTTAAACCTTTAAGGCTGCCATATCACCTTCATACTTATCCTCTTGATTTCCTTGAGAATCTTCCTCGGTTCTCTGGAGAATATCATGTTACAGCTGAGAGGCATTTGGAGGCCTTTGAGAACTTTGTTGATCAGTTTGAGATAATTCATGATGATGTTACCATGAGGTTGTTCTCCAAATATTTGTTTGAAGATGTTGTTGTGTGGTTTAAAGGTTTGGAAGTCGATTCCATTGGTTCTTGGATCGAGCTACGCAATGCATTTTTAAAGTGTTGGGGCGAGAACAAGTCCCTTGACCAGTACTTAGATAATTTTTATGCTTTGAGGAGAGGGGAAGAGGAAGTCTTGGTTATCTTCAACATGATTTTTTACAGTGTTTATCATAACATTCCAGTAGAAATCCGACCTTCCGAGACTACTACCATGGTATACTATGTTATGGCTCAACATTCAGAGCTTGTCCTTCTCTCGAGAGAAAGGAAATATTCATCCTTAAAATTCTTATTTGAAGATATTGAAGAAGTTGAGGAGAACATCTTTGCTAGAAAGAAGATTCAAGATTGAGTATATTTTGAAAATCTGCATGCAGAAGATGAACATTAAGAGGACTGTCAGTATATTTCAAATTTGCAGCAAAACGATAGTGAGTATGAATCAGATCTGGAACAACAACAAGGTTGTAAATATATTTTACATTTGGAACCAGATTCTTTAGTATGTACAGATTTTCCTATAGACAGGGATGCATTTCATGTTTATGATCAGTTTTTGAAATATTTTGAGCATGAGGTAACAAATGATTGTATAGATAATCAAATGTTCCCAATTGAGCATTATCAATATGATTTAAATTATGTTGTGAAATAGTCTCATGATCATTCTTTTAAAGAAGAATATGTCTCTCCTGATGACCAAGACCTGCTTATGAAAGAGTGTTGTGACGGAAATCTCCCTACGGACTAGCAATTAGAGTTCAGACTTTGCATGCAGATATGACTGAAGAAAAACTACTTTCTACCTTCATCCCTTGATTTAAATCCCCTTTTCTTAGTAAATGCAAGGAAGGATCAACCTACCTCACTCCTGACGTTTGATGTCGATCCTATGTTGTATTTGATTACTTGTTCACAATACTCCTTCCAAAGATGACCTGCATACAAAACAAGCAACAACTACACATGCATTCTACTTATATACTAATGGGTTAAAAATCCAAACATATACTAATCAAACTATAACAAGTTCATGAATTGGGACTGGAAAAGCATTTTATTTATTACTTTGAATGAGTCAAATTACAAAAGTTGAGACCGGCCATCGCTCTGCGAACCTGATCCTAGGATCCTCTTCTACTGTCCTCCAACTTCTTTGCTTTGTATCTCCTTTGGCATTAGGAAAGGCTAAAGGGTTGGGACAATGGGAATACGCAAATGGGTAGAGTTTCTTCGCTATATTTTTCCTCTTCCAAATGGGACCCCTATCCCTTCTTTTATAGGCTAGAAGGAGCTAGGTATTTGGATGAACCCTCGGCCATGCATGGATGGGAGTTTCAGTTAACTCACCCATACCTTTTGTGTTCCATCAAAAACTTTCCTTTTTTCATGCTTTTGTCGGTCGACGTGGGTTGTTTTGGGTCAGACATCGTGTACACATGTGCAGTAATGGAGTAGGGCGCGTGGGCCTTTATAAAAGAGGATTTTCAAAGAGTTGTCCAGCAGTGCTTTGGCAAAGAAGGGATATGAGATGGCCTGATGCCAGGTAAGCATGTGTGGTGAAATTTAGGGTTATAACCGATGCCCCCTAATGTGTGAGGTCAAAAGAGCATCTGATGGCCCAAATACATTACCAATCTTTACTGATGTGCCAAACGATTGAGCCCAAGGATCAGGAACCAGGAGGCGTCGTCTGCAAAATAACACATGTCTCACCGAGGCGGGCATACCCATGCTCGAGATAAAATGGAATGATGGATACCAATCAAATACATTGTAGATCCATGTCATATAACTATATAAAGAGTAGCCGCGAACAATACACAACGGAGCTACATCTAGAAATCAAAAAGATATACGTATAAAGTATCCATCTTCTAGAAGCTGATACGACCTGATGGCTGGAGATGAGATCTTCAGAGCTCGAGCAACAACTTAAAAATATTCAAAACTTGGGTAGGAGTGTAATATGAGTGTGTGATTGCACTACCCAAAGGTCTTCGACGGCTCGTCGGCCATGGACTTGATAATCTTGATGATCAGACTGAAGGCTTTAGTGATTTCGAACAAGGACTTGATTGGATGTTCAGGATGGATAGGTATGAGGACAAGAGACATATTGCAGAGGGTTCGAATCAGGCTTGGTGACAAACTTCCCTTGGATAATAGCACGACAAATGATGAGACTCAGGCAACATGGCATTAATCATAAGTCTACGAAGTAGGAGGCAACACAAACTCTCCATATGTTTGGAAGGATAACCAAACGGTGGAGGACACAGCTCTATATAGCGAGAAAAAGCTTCATAAGGTCGTACTACATCCCATAGTTTGATGAACAAATGGACAGATATGCTCTATCCAAGGGCGACTCATTATGCTGCCAATAAAGAAAATAGTTTTCCCTTCCTCTTTTTGGGGTATATTTGATTTTTTTTTTGTTCTTTTCAATAATTGTGGAAGAAGAATAAAGGAATATTACATTACAAAGGAGGAACGAGTGTTGCAAACATACAAGCTCAAGGCACAAGGACAAGACTGATGTTCTAGTAGAATGATACTCGAGAAAAATCCTCCCAGGGCCAAAGGTGTTAAGACATAGAAGCAAACTGTTACAAGGTTGGTGTATAAGGTATGCAAATGCGGTTAATAAAACACACAATGGTAATGTCCTTCGATGTAAGTTTAACGAGCCCAGAGAAGGTAAGCTTGGTGGTTTTTCATATTTAGAGAGTCTGAAAAAACATAAAAGGAGACTCCATTGGGGTACATTTTTCGAATATAATCTAGTCAGTTCGAAAAAGAGGTAAACTAGCACCGATAAGACGTCGATTCAAAACCATTTTAACGAGTGTGACAAGGACAAGATCACTCGGCGATTTTTTCATTTTTAAAGAGTCTAAAAAAATCTTAACTATGTACTCCATCATGAATGTTCTTCTGGACCAATTTAACGAGTGTGAAAGAATAAGGTCACTCGACAATCTTTTCAATTTTAGGGAGTCTGAAAAGATCTTAACTATGGACTCCGTTGGGGTTCCTTCTTCGTAAGTTTAGTCTCTTAGGCTCGAAAAAGGGATAAAATTATACCTGAGAGTACTCTTCTATAGAGTTGAAGTTCCATAGAGTATACCTTTGTTCATACAATTGACTGTCCAAACCAAAAAAGGGGTAAACTACCGCCGTACAAACGTGACTTCAAATTTTAGTTTAATGAGCGTGAAAGGCCACAAGATCACTCGACAATCTTTTCATATTTAGAGGGTCTAAAAAGGGCTTAAAAGAAGACCCGTTATTTTTTGGGAGTCTTGAGGGTGAGGTCAAGAGCAAAGAAGAATCATGCAAATGAGGCTCAAACTCATATTCAGGAAAGACTATAAGGACTCCCGAGCCTACAGTGTTTTTAGAGATAGCATAAATGCCATAATGCAACTGGGATCTACCTAGGGCATCCATGTTCTGGTAAGCTCTACCACCAAATTGCGACACTTATAAAGCAGAGATGATGGTTCCATGTCACAATCTGATGGGATCGATCCTATGGCGAATGAAAAATACAACGAGATACAAACATCAAGGTAGAAACCTAACCTCTATGCTCAAGTTGATCGTTGGAAAATTTTTCATGGACCGTCAAAAATTACTCAAAACTCAAAAAAATGTCCCAATACCCGATCAAATCCCTCCCCTATAACTCCTCAATCACTCTAAATGGTTTTTGATATAAAGAAACTGATAAGGGAGGCCAAAAAAGTGACAAAACGAGGCCAAAAAGTCTATAAATAGACGCTGGTAGCTCATTATCACCATTACTAATTTGGAAATTGACTCTGGAGCCAAAAGACCCCCTTTGATAAAAACAGTGATTCCAAGAGCTACAATGGACGAAAAAAACTTTCGTCTGGACCAAGTAAGTACAAACTCCCCTATATAGATATTCAATTCTTTATTTTTTCTTTTCATTTCATTTTTTGGGTGGGCGTCGACCTTTAAAAGGTTGGCCCTAGGTCCATGCGGGCTGTCTCTGGACAGGTCGCATGTACACTCGGGAAGAGTAAAAACTGCCCACGTGTACACGCGACTGTCACCTAGACAACATGCATGGACGTCCCTTTATAAACAAAAAGAACTAAAGAGCACTCACTCACCCTCCTGAACTTGGTTGTTTTGGCAGGATGTATGTCCACTGGAGGGAAAGGGGGCATGAAGAAATTGGTGAGTTGGTTGCGGGAGATCCGAATGCCGTGGCCGCGTTGATGAAATGTGGTTTGCTAAAGTTCTTCCTGTGTCCATTTAAGCGGGTGCAACTGAGGCTACTGAATACCTTGGTTGACTATTGGCACCCTGATGCAGAGGCTTTCATGCTAGAGGGGAAATCACTGGTGCCTACCACCGAGGATATCTACTTTTTGACTGGCCTCTCAAGGAGAGGGGAACCAGTCAATTTCAGGACGTTTCCATCGGGGCTGCATAACATAGCGGAACTAATAGCCCTGCACTGTGAGGCTGGGATAAACCGTTTGAGCTCCCAGGTGTTACACGTCAAAATTGCTCAGCTGGATAAGTGTCGCATTATCCCTCTTAATTGTTGTAAGTGTCGCATCTTCCCTACAACTTTCGCAAGTGTTGCAAAGTTGGTCACTAGTGTCGCAAAGGATGTTCAGACATACTGTCATGTCAACGACACTAAAGGGGCACTTATAACATCTCACATGACTGATTTGAAGGAGGAGAACTGATCTACTGAAGTCAAACAACCTTTTGCCACCTGAAAGCACCTCAAAAACTGAGTTTTGGAGAGGAGCGCTCCCCCTTACACTATCTTGGAGCGTCGGCGCTCCCCAATACACTGTCAGGGAGCGTTATAATGCTCCCAGGCCCTTTTGAGGGAGCGTTATAAATTTTGAGAGTGCTGGCGCCCCCTAAAGCTTACTAGGGAGCGCTACAACGCTCTGATGGCCCTTTTGAGGGAGCGCTACCTATTCTGGGCGGTTGTTAAGCTGTTGAGATGAATGGGGGAAGCTTCTTTTCATTCTTGGAAGG
>ML809354.1:122700-149293 GCA_009831015.1 Picea engelmannii
GGGGGTCTTTTGGCTCCAGAGTCAATTTCCAAATCAACAATGGTGATAATGAGCTGCCAACTTCTATTTATAGACTTTTTGGCCTCTTTTTGTCACTTTTTTGGCCTCCCTTATCAGTTTCTTTATACCAAAAACCATTTAGATTGATTCAGGAGTTATATGGGAGGGATTTGATCGAGTATTGGGACTTTTTTTTGAGTTTTGAGAAAATATTGACGGTCCATAAAAAAATTTGAAAATCAACTTGAGCATATAGGTTAGGTTACCACCCCGACTTTTGCGCCTCATTGTCTTTTTCCTTTGCTATAGGATCGATCCCATCAGGTTGTGACACATAACCATCATATTTTCTTTAGAAGTGTCACAGCTTGGCGGTAGAGCTTACCAGAACATGGATGCCCTAGGTAGGTCCTGGTTGCATTATTGTGTCCATGCCGTTTCTAAAAACACTGTAGGCTCGAGAGTCCGTATAGTCTTTCCTGAATATGAGTTTGTGCCTCATTTGCATGATTCTTTTTTTCTCTTTGTCTCACCCTCAAGACTCCCAAAAATAACAGGTCTCCTTTTAAGCCCTTTTCAGACCCTCTAAAAATGAAAAGATTGTTGAGCGATCTTGTGGCCTTTCACACTCGTTAAACTGAAATTTGAAGTCACGTTTGTCCGACGGTAGTGTACCCCTTTTTCGGTCCAGACGGTCAACTGACGAACAAAGGTATACTCTATCGAATTCCCATTCTTTAGAAGAGTACTCTCAGGTATAATTTTATTCATTTTTCGGGCTTGAGGGACTAAATTTACGAAAAAGAAACCCCCACGGAGTCCATAGTTAAGCTCTTTTCAGACTCCCTAAAATTGAAAAGATCGCTGAGTGACCTTATTCTTTCACACTCGTTAAATTGGTCCAGAATAATATTCCTGACAGAGTCCATAGTTAAGCTTTTTTCAGACTCTTTAAAAGTGAAAAAATCGCCGAGTGATCTTGTCCTTGTCACACTCGTTAAAATGGTTTTGAATTGACGTCTAATCGGTGCTAGTTTACCCCTTTTTCGAACCGACTAGAATATTATCGAAAAAGGTACCCCAACGGAGTCTCCTTTTATGCTTTTTCAGACTCTCTAAATATGAAAAACCACCGAGATTACCTTTTCTGGGCTCGTTAAACTTACATTGAAGGACGTTACCATTGTGTGTTCTATTAATCGCATTTGCATACCTTATCCACCAGCCTTGTGATAGTTTGCTTCTACGTCTTAACACCTTTGGCCGCCGGAGGATTTTCCCCGAGTATCATTTTACCAGAACATCAGTCTTGTCCTTGTACCTTGAGCTTGTATGTTTGCAGTACTCGTTCCTCCATTGTAACGTAATATTCATTTATTCTTTTTCCAAAATTATCAAAAAGAAAAAAAAATCAAATATACCCCAAAAAGAGGATGGGAAAAGTATTTTTCTTTATTTGCAGCATAATGAGTCGCCCTTGGATAAAGCACATCTGTCCGTTTGTTCATCAGACTATGGGATGTAGTACGACCTTAGGAAACTTTTCTCGCTATATAGAGTTGTTTCCTCCACCATTTGGTTATTCTTCCAAACATATGGAGAGTTTGTGTTGCTTCCTGCTTCGTAGACTTATGATTAACATATATGCTGTCGGAGTCTTATCACTTGTCATGCTATTGTCCAAGGGAAGTTTGTCACTAAGCCTGAGTCATCCCCTCTACAATATGTCTCTTGTCCACATACCCGACCATCCTGAACATCCAATCAAGTCCTTGTCCGAAATCACTGAAGCCTTCAGTCCGATCATCAAGATTATCAAGTCCATAATTGACGAGCTGTCGAAGACCTCTAGGTAGTGCAGTCGTACACTCATATTACACTCCTACCTGAGTTTTAGAAGATTTTGAAGTTGTTGCTCGAGCTCTGAATTCCATCCATCAGGCCGAATCAACTTCTAGAAGATGGATACTCTATATGTATATCTTTATGATTTCGAGATGTAGCTCCGCTGTGTATTATTCGCGGCTACTCTTTATAGTTATTTGACATGGATCTATAGTGTATTTGATTGGTATCCATGGTTCTATTTTATCCCGAGCATGGGTATGCCCGCCTCAATGAGACATTTGTTATTTTGCTGACGACACCTCCTAGTTCCTAATCCTTGGGCTCAATCGTTCAGCACATCAGTAAAGATTGGTAATGTATTTCGGCCATCAGATGCTCTTCTGACCTCACACATTAGGGGGCATTTGTTATAACCCTAAATTGCACCACATATGCTTACTTGGCATCAGGCCAATTCATATACCTTCTTTGCCAAAACTCTATTGAACAACTCTTTGAAAATCCTCTTGTGTCAAGGCCCACGCGCCCTAACCCATTACTGCACGCGTGTGCACGCTGGCTAACTCACAACAACCCGTGTGTACCTAACAAAGCACGAAAAAATGAAAGTTGCTGACAGAAAAAAAAGCTATGGGTCAGTTAACTGAAACTCCTGGCCATGCATGGCCGAGGGTTTGTCCAAAACCCTAGCTCTTTCTAGCCTACAAAAGAAGGGGTAGGGGTACCATTTGGAGGAGGAAAAAATATAGCGAAGAAACTCTGCCCATTTACATAATCTATTGTCCCAACCCTTTAGCCTTTCCTCATGCCAAATAAGATTTAACGCAAACCAGTTGAAGGACGGAAGAAGAGGAGCCCAGGATCAGGTTCAAGGAGCGGTGGTGGGTCTCAGCTTTTGTAGGTTGATTCACTTTCAGTAATAAAAAGAATAATTTTCCCATCCCAATGCATGAATTTTCTATGATTTGATTTATTTATGCTTGATTTCTAATCCTTGAGTATAGAAGTAGCATGCATGCATAGTTGTTGTTTGTCTTGAGTGCAGGTCATCTATAGAAGGAGTAGCACAAGCAAGTAGTCAAGCACAACATAGGATCTACATCGAACACCGGTAATAAGGTAGGTGGTCATTTTCCTTGCATTTACTGTGAAAAAGGGGTTTAAATCTTGGGTTGTAGGTAAAAAAGTAGTTTCCATTTGGTCAAAATCTGCATGCAAGTCTGACCCTAGTTTGCTAGTCCGTAGGGTGTTTTTCCCAACAACAGTCTGGGGTGATTTTTGGAGTGATAACAAAGGGTATAGGAAAAAAAAATTATAGTTATTTTACTTAACCCTTAATAGTCTATACATATATTGAAAGATCCATCCTTTTTCCGAACCTATATTATTGCGGCTGCATATGGGTTCCTGCTTGTCGTAATAACCCCACATTTCAATAGGTCTTGAATTAACCTTTTTATTTCTGTCTTGTGGTGAGGATATCGATAAGGTCTAATATTAACTGGTGTTGAATCTTCTTAACCTCAATTATATGTTCTATGTTTCTATTAGGTGGAAACTTCATAGGTAAGTCTTGGAATACCTTGTCTTATTTTTGGATTAATGTTTGAATCTATGGATGTTGAGATTTGATTATTTTTGTTGTTAATAACTCCATCTGATGACTGTGTGCCATGTAAGATAGTGCTATTTTTCGAATTAAATTCCCATTTTTTGTGAGGATATAATTTGGGTGGGAGGCGGCTGGAATCCGTATAATTTGTATTTTCTTCCTTCCCATTTGAATTTTATAAATTGTTTTTGGTGATTTGCAAAATAGGTCCCTAGCATTTTTAACCATTGAATTCCCAAGACAACATCTACTCCCCCAAAGGGTATGGTGTAGAATCCAGATTCCAATTTGTAATATGCTACTTGAAGCTTGATGTTGTGGAATTTTCCTATGTGATATTTTTTTTTACCATATTCCACCATTAATCTTATATCTGCGGCTGGATATACGAATAGTTTTAATTTCTTTGCAATATTTACATCTATAAAATTATGGGTGCTCCCTATATTGACTAGAATGGTGACATTTTATTTTTGTATGTGCCCTTTTAGTTTTAACATTTGTGGTTGTTTTATTCTTGTTATTGCATCCAAGAATATCTTTGGCATGGCCTCATTGGTTTCTGTATTGGGGACCTCACCTTCATCTTCAATTTCATTATCTGAATCACTTTCAGATGTGCTTGATTCGTTCTCTTCTTTACAAGAATATAATGTTTTATTATTGCATTTGTTCCCAGGCGACCATTTGTCTCCACAATATTGACATTTGCTTTCCCATTTTTTATTTGAGTCTTGATGACTAGCTTGACCTTCCCTCAAATGAGGTGGTAAATACTTGTTAGGTTTGTCTGTAGTGTATTTCTTCATTATATCATCTGAATATTTATTTAACCTTTCTGGACTTGTGAATGTTGGTTTATTGAACTTGTTTTTTTGTTCTATTAGCCTTGTTGCATGTCTTGCATCCTCCAGTGTTTTAGGATTCCATAGTTTAATTTCACTATGAATGTAATATATTAGGCCACATATGTACATTTTGATGAGTTTCTCATCCATGAAACCACATTCCCTTGTTTCTAGAACCTCTCATTCATGAGTATAATCGTTTATGTTTCCCTTCTTTTTGAGATGCACGAACTTGTTATACAAGTCGTCATCCTCTTCGTCATGAAATATTTTAAGTAGGGATTGTGTTGATTAAGGTTGATTGTCATTGATGTCAACCCTTGAAGAAATCCCTGCAGCACAAGGTTTGGGTAATGGACCCAATATTGTTTGATGTAAAGATGACTCATTATTGTCTTGTCATGGTTGATAAGAAGTAAAAATTGATGAATTCCAAAGTGGTCCCCTTATGGTGAAATCCCTCATGGGAAGATGCTTTGCGGAGTGAGAGAACCCATGATTATTTGAGGAATAATGAGATTAAGGACAATGAATTTGTGAGTGAAACTATCCTAGATGGATAGTGCTTGTCATGTCGTTTCCAGTGGTATGTGGAATGTCACATAACTACTCACGTTTAGAGAGTTATGACAATATGAAGTTGGAGAACCCTCATGAGTCTTATAGAAGCCCCCAAGAGTCAAAGTGCTTTGCAAAAATAAATTATTTTAAAATGAAGAAGCCATAAAATAAGGAAAGTGTAAGGCTACATGAAGATATAAATAAGAGACAAATCTCACTCATAAAAAACACACTTGTACATATTGTATATCTATTTTCTTGTGTAAATATTCTTGTAAATACTTGTGGATACATATGAAGTGACAAATGTCTGAGGTAGCACGAAGGGTTGATGGTGAAATTCTCATAATTATAGAAAAACCCTATTTTCTGAGGTGCATGCGGGCTATCTGTTTACAAAGTGCGTACATGCTGAGTTATACGCGGGTTGTCTGTGTACAAGGTGCGTACATGTTGAGTTATACATGGGCTGGCAATGTATTAGGGTGCATAGATGTTGGTAAATCCATCGAAACTTGAAGAGATGAAGATGCAGAGGTTCTAGATTCCGAGATCAAGCTCCCATGAAGGTCTAAAGTGCTCAAATACGTCAAATCCATCCATTGGTTCAAAAGTTATGTCTTATTTCTATGAATGTTATAGCAAGATTTGCCTCACCATTACTATCTTGCACAGAGGGCCTTTTTCCATTTCCCTATGCAGACTTATCAACCCCCTTTTTGATAAATCCAGAGCCAAAATTATATATTTTTCCACATATATGCTTCCTAACTTCTTTGAAAGATGCGTATACGCTTGCTTCTCCACTACAGCTCGTGTATATCGAGATTTGTGCCAGAAAATACAAAATGAGGTCAGGTTTCCATGTCACGAAAAATGATCTCTGATCTTTGGCCTTCCATATACTGGAAACGTTCCGACTCAACCCTTCAGTTGCATTCTGGTGGCTATAAGAGCACAATTTCGAGCTATGGAAAAAGAGAGAGAAAGAGTTCAACTTTGAGAGAAAAGTTACTCTGGAGAAACTACTTCATATTGAGTCTGCATCCCTTTGTCCCTCAAGTCTGAACACAGTGTTCAACCCCCAAGCTCTTTCCTTATTGTTGAGAGGACCTCATTACCTCTTTGCTATGATCTTGCCTCTGGTGGAGGATTGAAGTGGTGGAGACCCAATTGGAAAGAACTTGGTTTCTTGGTTTCGAACCATGCCGACATGGAAGTCTGTAATGTTGATACTTCTGTTTATCTATTATTAATAGAAATACTCCTTTCCCGTCCTATCGATATCTTGAAAATATATGATTATTATCCATGGGCATATTTGTAATGTTTATTAATGGATTGTGCTATCTAATGTGCCAACTCATTTTATATACTGTCACTATATACTTGCATCGCTTGTTTGTTGAGAACTTCTTGCAGGTGTAAATCTTCGGGTCAAAGTGCTCAACGGTGGAATGACATCAAACAATTGGATCGAGGTAGGATTCTTCCTAGTATTGCACGTTAGTTTATATATCACATGTTGGAATTGAGTTGATTTCTATAGTCATACCTTTCTGTTGTGGTTTACCCTTGGCCATAGAGAGTTTTTCCCTTGTAACAGAATTGGTGACCATACTGGGGATAGATCTTTCTTCTAAGGGTTGAAGTATTTTTCCTTCTTACATTGCTCTTTTGCCTTTGTATTTCTTGTCGTATCACAGTTGGATAGAGTCTGTTCACTCTGGGTTTGAGTTTTCATCCTTTTAACCTTGCCTAGCCTTGTTTTAAAAGATATACACCTTTTTTTCCCTGACAGCCGCGTGTATACGCTTGTTGTCCCACTACAAGAGGTGTATATACACCCTTTTCTCTTGAACAGGAGCATATACCACTTCCCCCTTGCTTGTTTGCTTGGTTTAGTGACTGTTGGGTAGGGTTTGAGGATCACTGGGGCTTCTTAGGTCTCTGTGGTACCTGTTGAGATTATATGGGATGACAGGAAACCTTTTTTGAGTTGAATTTTTGGGCGACATCTTTCTCTTTGTTTTCCATTTTTTATTTTTCCTTGGTATTTGGGTTGTTTTCTTAGCTACTTGGTATTATGCTCGAGTGATTTATTTTATACACAATAGAAGTTATATATCAAGTCGCTTATCAGTCCATGCATTTTCTTTTTAAATACATTGAAAATACAAAAAAATAAGCATTTTTCATTGGTTGGTATTTTTGTCTTTGAACCTTTATCATTAGCTTAGGACATTTAGCAAAAGATCACATTTTACTTCTGAGTTGCAGAGTTAAAATTGAAGATTTCACTGTTTTTATTTAGCATATCATTCACTAAAAAGTTAAAGTTAGGCTTTGCATTATATCTATTTTTATTTTTATGCAGAGTCATAACACCATCAGTTTCTTTTCCATACATTTTTGAGTAATCACGGCCAATAAAATTTATGCTTTAAACTAAAATTGATTAGTAACGATTTTATTGTTTAGGGTACACAAACTAGCCTAGGATTTAGTGCCTTGGAATAGGATTTTGTGAGTAAACTTCTCCAAGGAAATTAAATCAACATATGCATCTGAGACAGGGAGTTGAGAAATCCATTGTATAATTGGTAATACAGGAGGCTCCGCTCACACCAGAGTTAAGCACGAGGTCGTGTGAAGTTTGTTGAAGGGATAACCCCTGGATACTCACCTAGCGTCAGAGATATTTCTGTGGATTTATTCATATTTAGGGATCTTTCTAGTATCCATACCATTGTGAGAGGCAATACTTTCAAGGTTTCGGGATTTTCTACCCTTCCTATACGGTAATCCAGACTTATGAATGTTCGCATGTGCATCGGTTATGTTGTTCCTGATTCTGTACTAAGGCTTAAAGTACAGTGTCAAGGCATCCGAAAGTATGTAAAAGATGAATACGAAGATATATGTTAACCTTCGGTGTAGGAAAATAATGAAGGTTTCTACGTTCTTGCTGTCTAGCTTCCAACTTTTCTTGATTAGTTATATCACGCTCAATGGTTGCCCATGAAAGTTCTAATTCATCCCGGGTGTTAGCAGTTTTAAGGATTGTATCGAAAAGATTTAAAGCGATATGATTTTCATTAGAAAGTCCGGGTTGAATATTAGGTTGAGTAGCTACAGGGACAGTCATTGAGGAACAGTACCAGTATGGAAATGATTTAACGTGAGATTTCAATGATGTTTCAATTCAGTCGAAATAAGAGAAATTTTTGCATGAAGAACAAAATAGGAATGCAAATTGAAGGCCCTTTCCCGTAACTGTATTATTTTTTAGTAAAAGATGTGGAATGAGAGAAAAACATTTAGCTGTGGGTAACGTAAGGTTCCTATCAGTAGAAAACTCACACATACATAGAAGAAGAAATTGACATAGAAATAATTGACATAGTGTAAATAAACATAAAATTCTGTAAATGCGAATTTGTCTTACACCTACTGATAGCTGGTGCAGAGGAAGGACAAGAAACAATTACAGAAAAATAAAATCCCTTCACTATAGTAGTGGTCGTACTAAATTATAGTGACACACATCAATTATGTAGAGAAAAATGAAAAGAAATGAAGAACATAACGAAACAAACTTGTAACACAGTCGTGACGGAATCATGAATCTTCAAATTGCTTGTATTAACTTCTAGGATACAAAATCTCTATTACATTCATTACCAAAAAGTCCAGCCCCTGGTTCTTCTTTTGGTGATCTATTTATACAAATTTTCCCTTCACTACTCCTATTTTCAAAAAAGTGCCAGCTGCCTGCCTTTACGTGACTTAGTGCATATTATACATCTGTCCATAAACTGGATACAAGTTGTGAAAGTTCCGCTTGGCATATGTGAGGAGCGAAAACACTCCATCTCTTCTACTTTATTTTCAAAAAGGGCCAGGTGCTTGTCTTTGCATAGACTCAATGCATATCCTACATCTGTCCATGAATTGGGATACAAGCTGTGATGGCTCTGCTTGACAAATGGCTTCGGCAAAATAGCACTCTCGGGCTAATTGTGGAAGTTTATTCCGCATATGTGTATCAACCATATCAAGGGTGCCGAGTTGTGTGCTGGGTTGAATCAAATGTCCATCAATTTGAGCCATGTCTACCTTGTCCATCTTAGAGATCTCTGCCAAATTTCTCTCATTTTTCTCCTTCATGTCGAGGGAGGTTCACTCTATATTCACCTGCCTTAGCGTCTCTGTGTCACCTCCACTCTCCATCCCTAACAGCTCACCATCTATGGCTTTGAAGGTTTCTTCTAGCGAATTTGTCACTTTTTGAGCCTGCTCCTTGCTTAAAGTAATATCATGTTCCCAATTTTTTAACAAAATATTACCCATAGTTTGTTCGACAATGGTGAGTCCGGGGGCCCCTGCTGAAAATCTGTTGTTGGTGGCTATCACTGCTTCTTGGAAGGCGATCCGAGCAGCTTCTGTGTTTCTTTCCTTGACAATCAGATTCTCAGAAATATGATGCATTAACAGACAATCTTATCGAAACTCCCCTACTTTGTTTAACAGACTCTGTTGAGCAGAAGAGATCCTGCTCCGAATGTCAATTGCTCGGGATTTAACAATCTCGATGTCGATCACCTTGCTTTTTGCGACCTCTAATTGAGCCTGTAGCTGTGTGATCGTATCCCTCTGTTGACCCGACTACACCCGACCATCTCGGATCACTGAATTTGCTTGTTCCATCTTGGTTTTGAGGACTTCGATTTCTTTCTTATCGGCCAATTGGGCCATCTCTATTGCTCCACTCGCTTGACTCTTAGCGTCTTCCGCAGCTGAAGCTACTTGGGCTTCAAGAGTCTTGATCAGTTGATTCTTTCTCTTGAGCTGATTTTTCAACATCGCAACCGAGAATTGATTCGCTGACGCATACGCTCCTAGCATCCCTGCTATCTCTGTGGCGAATTCATCACTCTTCTTGTTTTTTCCATCTGTCATTACTTTGAATTTTTTAACAGTGGACTCTCCCTCTTGATAAAATTCCCGCTTTACTACATCTTTTCTCTTTCTGTCAAAAAAGAACTCATTAGGGGGGAGTTCCTCTGCCCTTATAGGTCTTAGTTCTTCACCAAATATCCATCCCTCGCTAACGTCTCCCTGTGCCAACTGCAAGGGTGTGACAGAGGTGATGGGTTGTCCAATCTGCTTCGCCGCCTTTCCTGGTGTGATGAGTGATTCGTTCTCTTTCGGCATCTCTAGACCATGTTCCTTGGGTGGGTCAGTTGTCCCTTTTTCCATTTCGGGATTCTTTTCCTGTTCAGGATTCTTCTCCTGCTCGGGACTCTTCCCCTGTTCGGGATTCTTCTCCTGTTCAGGATTCTGCTCCTGCTCCCCTTCCTGACGTTTTTCGGTATTAGAATTTTGCCCCACAGAAATTTCGGCCTCCTTTTCTTTATCCTTGGAAAGTCCCAAACCTCCCAGCACAACGGGGAGGCATCTTTTCCTATGCTCCTGAAATTTTAAAACAGAAGCCCTATCTTCGAGTGCTAGAGATCTAATTCAAAATTGCACTTCCGAATAGGACCTCGCCCCTCATAAAACATCATCCAAGGGCGAACACTCGTGTTCAAACCTCTTTAATCCACAATTTCCCAAATGGGTGCTTACAATTCTCTGCGGATCATGCTTTTTGTACTCAATAGAGACTAGGCTCAAGTCTTCTAAAGTTGCAGCTTCAGCCTTAGCATGTCTGAAATCTAATAAGGAATAGGAATTAAGCCGAACAGGGAAAAATGACCATACCTTCTTTGATGATGCTTTGAGCTCTTTACTCACTTCGCCATTTACTGTTTGTTGCGCAATCTCACGACAGGCCAGCTTGTCGGGGATGAACAGCGGTAGCGCCAGAGGAGGGACAACAGCTCTGAAAACTCTAAAATAGGAGAATTCTTCTTCTATGTACCAGTCCGCGATACTGCTCAGATTCACAGAAATGATATTCGAGATGCGGGGTGGCGAAAGACCAAAAATCGCGATGTGCAGGGGCACCATCACCCAGTTGAAAATCTCATAAATAAACTTATTTGCATTATTTTCCCACAACTTGTCTTGGTACTCATGCATAGTTTTTTCTTGGGTTGGACTCCAAGCCCAATTCATTAAAGGAAAAGGTGTCATGGAGCATATTGCGTCCATGATATACGCAGACATGAAGAATCCGGATGGTCTCCCGGCTTCTTTTTTCTCCCGATACTCTGTGACCCTGTTGAACAGATTGTCGGAGAGCATCTTCGCCCAATTAAATGAGCAACCTTCTACTACCCGAAAGATGAGAGGTACCCACTGAATGTAAAAATGCGCAGTATCCTCCCATCTGAAAAGCTGACAAGTCATCATCGCCACATACATATACTGTGGCTCCAATGAAGAAATTGAATACACACCCTTGTCATTCGCTCTGAATGTTGCGGAACGCAAAACCTAATCTTTAATTAAACCAGGCATGGTTTTGTCATATTCTTTACACTCCTTCTTTTTGAATTCCTCCAGGAATTCTTTGCCATATGTATATTCAGAAGTTGCTGGGAGCTTATACATAGATTGGATATTCTCTGGTCTGAAAGTTTCGACCATGACCTGTTGGTCATTTACAATAGTTTTGGTGGGCAGGTCGATGTGATCCAATGCCCATTCGATCATGTCGTAGTATGGGAGCAACCGAGGTCTGGTTGCAACCAGGTGCATTCCCGACTGAACAATTGTCTTGTACTTAGTATTCAGGTCATCCTTTACAATATCATTGTCATCATCATCCGAGTCTGAATAGTTTACCAACTCGGATTGCAGAATGTCTGAAATAAATGACCAGGTGGGTACTGAGCCGCCATTCCATGGTGAAGTATTTGAGATGTTGTCTAGACCCTACGCTGCAACCTCGACATTTTCTTTTGTTTCTCTCCTTGGGGCCATGGCTGACGCTTGCTTTTTCACTCTTCTGCAATAAGCCTATGTATACATGCGAAAATGATTTCCCTCGAAGCAAGGTGAGCTCTGTACGCTTATGAGAAATGTTTTAAAAGAAATGAAACTCTCGTATATATTTGAAAACTCTATACCTTTTGAAATAAGTCTGTCAAATCGCAAATAAAACCAAATTTAATGTATAAATCCGATCTTATTTACTCGTATATTTACCCCAATTCTTCATTAATGTCATCAATGTTCGGCGGCTTGACAGGAAATCGGGTTATGGAGAGCAAGTAAATTCCTCATGAAGTGTGCCAACCTTGATACGCGGGACGTATCTCGTTTAATTTCATTTTTCTAAAATTTCAAATCTTAACGACTTAAAGAATTTTCTCGTCTTTCGCTGTATCGTGAATTTTCTTTTTAGACTTTGACTCTCCAACTCGCGAGGTTGCGAGTGCCGATTTTTCCTTAATTAATAATAACCATGATTTGGCGCATTCTTAATTATATAACTAACCTAATCGTCATATCGCGACTCGGGAATTCGAAGACAAACTTTTGGGAGAATGATATGTTGAGTTGCGATATTGCGATGTGGCGATAATTAAGACTCGAATTAAGAGAAGGAAGTATTATATTAGGAGATTAATTAATCTCGCTATAATTATGTCGCAACTTCATGAATCATATTTTTGGACACCTTAACTTGATGAAAGAAAGTGTCGAGTGACGAAGTGCCGAGAACCAAATTTAACCATGGTTAGTTTTTTACCCTTAGTCTCTGACTGGGGTTATCACAAAGTCATCGCGTTCTCGGCTATCGGGGCTGCAAGAACAAAAACTCAGGTCTGATGGATGCCGGGGCACGAAACCCTGACGACGTCTAATCAGAGGTTAAAGGTTTCGCCCTAGTTAATGCCTCGGGCAAAAATTAAAATCGAGTTCGCAGTTTCGCGACTCGGGACTTGTGAATTCAAAAATTAAAGTGTCCGACTTGTAAGACCCCGAAATGAAACAAAAGAGCGAACATATTTACGAGAATGGTTCTGTTTTGAAAGCGGGAACAACATTTATGTTCAGGCGACAAGATTTCCAGAGTTTTAAGATTTCGGAAGGAGAAGAAAAGTAACTTTAGATCTCAAGTATCAAAAAAATTGAAAATTGCGTGAGGTGAAAAACAAGGGTGGCTCCAACAGGTTATAAAGTGGTTGATTAGTTTCTTGACTTAGGTTTCTCATAGGTTACTTGTAGGGGTTATTCTACATGTACCCTGATTCAGATAGGGGTCAGACAACACACAACCTTTATGGAGGATTACCTCTCCAGGGGGATCTTCTGACTGGTTGTTAAGCCTACGAGGGCCTTTATAACTAGTTCTATTACCTCCAAACTTTAGCAGGGAGTCTCAGGTCCCTCCTGGATGAGGCATACCTTCTTTAGCGAGGGAGGCCACCCAACCACTTTAGCCCGTTTGCATGCATATTGGCCATTTGACTTTTAGCTGACCATAGGATTTCGTGTTGAGTCTTTATTATCATGGATAGTGGAGTTCCTTTTTCTCCCTCATTTACTGCTACCCCCCCCATGACGTTCACGGGGGAAAATCCGTCCTCTTTTTATAATGGTATGAATAATTATGGTACTCAATCAATGCCTTGGGTCTTTAATCATTTTTCTCATGGTATGTCTGATATGTCTTCGCACTCGCCATCCTCTGTCTCGCCTCCTTATGCGAATACAAGTTTTGGGTTTGGGGGCATGATGCCTCCTTATCCCTCTCCATTTGGTGGGAGTCATATCCTTCAAACACCTCTTACGGTAGGAGGTTGGAATATTCCTTCCTACAGATCCACTATGCAAGAATTAAGTTCCCAATTAAGCAATCATTCTACTTATCACACTCCGTCCACTTATTCTTTTTCCACTATGTCAGTTCCTACAAACACTTTTCCCATGGCAGACCTTCGTCTGTCCTACGGTGTTTCATCTGAGGGGAGTTATTTTAATAGTATGGGCAAACCCCCTCACGAAGTTCCTTCACCCGGGAGCAACATATATCCTCACATGAGTAACCCTTGTCATGTCGCTTTCTCTTCGCAAGTGGATTCCTCAATGTCGATGGCCTTACAACCCTTTACGAATCCGTATGGAGGAGGATACTATCCTGCTAGACAAGGACAGGGTGTAAACCAGGATCCTTCTTTGCCTGCAATTTCTCAAAACCAATCTTTCCTTTGACCTTGGTCTCAAATGTCGTCATTCACCACCGCCAAAAGTCCATTCACTACGTGTCATACTAGCATTATATCACCAACCTCTGCTGGTCATGTTGGAGATTAGTCGACAACCCATGCAAGTCATGTTGAAGACCTGCAACCAGCCACTACAAGTCATGCTGGAGGAACAATTCTAGTCACTGCGTATCATACTGGCATTACATCACCAACCTCTGCTAGTCATGTTGCAGATTTTCTACTAGCCTCTGCAAGTCATGCTGGGAGCATGTCACCAACCACTACAAGTCATGCTAGGGGCATTCATATGATTGAGAAGCC
This sequence comes from Picea engelmannii, assembly GCA_009831015.1. Classification (NCBI taxonomy): domain Eukaryota; kingdom Viridiplantae; phylum Streptophyta; class Pinopsida; order Pinales; family Pinaceae; genus Picea; species Picea engelmannii. The sequence continues at coordinate 137,058 of ML809354.1, forward strand.
TAGACGTCTCAGACGTAAGCCTAGATTCCTTTGCAAGACTTGTGAAGGAAGTCACCTTACTCGTTTGTGTCCTTTTACTGCTGGGATACCAGAAGCGTGGGGCTCACCTAAGGGCCCTTAGGGTTCTGAGGCATCTATGGTTTCACAACACTCTGTTCCTTCTTTGGTTGATACAAAAGTCATGTCGATGAAATCTTCGGCTGACACCCATTTTCATTTAGGGGTTGATGCATCCTTTGACCTTGTTGTCTCACATCTTGTTCAACCTGTGATCATGTTGATGTAATATTCGAACAACACCTCTCCTATGTTCAGGGGTGATGTGTCTCTTGACCTTTTTGTCTCGCATCTTGTTCAACCAACAATTGTCTCGATGCAATCTTTGATCGACAACACTCTTGTTTTTTGGGGTGATGCACCTCTTGACCTTGTGGTCTCATGTCCTATTCAACAAATGGTTGAGGAAGTGGTCACATCGATGCAATTTTCGGTTGACTCCACTCTTCTCTTGGAGAGTGACAAGTCTAAGGAAGCGGTCGCGCCAATGCAATTTTTGGTCGATCCCCCTCTTTTGATTCTGGTTCTATACCTTCTATGCCATGTCCTTAGCATTTCTAGTACTTCACCTTCTGAAGAAGAGATATTTTTACTCTTCTCGATTTCTCTCCCTCCAAGTATTAACGAGGTTCCCTTTGATTGGGATGGTCTTGTGAGGTATCCAAAGCGCCCGCCTATGTCTTTTCTAGGAAGAGACATGATCCAATATAACACAGAGATGATACCCTTTGTTAACACTTTGTCATCCTCGACTTTGAGAGATTTGGGTCTTCTCGAGCTTGTGTGGGTTCTTCCCAAGATACCGACATTCCACAGAAGGTCCGCACGGGAGCCTTGGACTCCCCCGTGGCTTGCAGCCTAGCATTTCTAAAATGAGTCTTAGTTAAGCTCGTTTCTGACTCGTTATTAAAAATTGAAAAGATCGCCGAGTGATTTGTCCCTTTCACACTCGTTAAAATTGGATTTGAAAGATCATGAGTCTTAGTTAAGCTCTTTTCTGACTCGCTATCAAAAATGGAAAATATCGTTGAGTGAACTTGTATTTTTCACACTTGTAAATTGGATTTGAAAAGACGTCTATTTGGCACAAGTTTACCCCTTTTTTCACACCAAGTAGACTAAAAGATATAAAAAATGACATTTTTTTGCATTAAATTGTGATTGCATCTCATGCCCTCACTTGCAGTATTGAGCCTTTATCCAGTTCTCACTTTGTATTATAAATCGTTGCCTAAGTAGTTTGCATCCTCAACCAAGCAGAGCCTTGTTTTTATCCTTCGCAATTTGACACCCTATACCCTGGAGGGAACATCACCCCAAGTGTCCATCTCCCGCATGCATTTTCTTGCATTGAGCATAGGTACGTTCCACTGTTGGAACTATTTTTGCTTACTTGCGACACTTTTTCCCTCCATTGTATCATAGCATTCATTTGTTATGAAAAAACAAAAAAATACTGGTGGGAAGGGAGTACTATATTGTAATTGGCAGCAGTCGTGTCACCTTTGAACATAGCACAAAGTTATTAAGTCCTTGCATCATCATAATTTTGGGTTTAGCATGGCCTTAGGAAGTTAATCTCGTTACAGAATTTTCTCTACCGACTGGTTAATCTTCCAACCACTATAGAGAACATTATGGATGCCTCTTGCATCTAATTGTCAAATCATTAATTCTATGTTGCCTGAGTCCATTGTATTTCTCATGCTCTTGTTCAAAGGAAGTCTATCAACCTGTCTCAGCCACTCCTCTGAAATATTGACTTCACATGTCGTCCATACCCTCAGTTTGTCTCAGAATCACATGATACTTTGGTATTATGATGCACCCTGGCCCTACTTTCATCATTGGTAGGTCACCTTGAACCCAACAATCGACATTTCATCATGGGTTGTTGAATGGGTGGTTTCCCTTGTGTTTGAGGACAAGACATCTATTCACACTATGGGATTCGTGTAGTGTCTTGGATGCCATTAGACTTATTGGTGGTTTCCTTGCCTTTGTCAGCAATTTTCATCACTGGTTGCTATTAAGAGGGTCTTTTTCGTGTACCACTTTCATTTGAAACACGCGAAAGACACACAAGGTCGTTGGTTCGTGAACATGTTCTTTGTCCGATCTCCACCAAATCATGAAGCTCCTTCTTTGTTCCTCGTGCTGACTGATGAGAGATGCCTTAATGCTCTCCTTTCAGCGGGTCTCTTTCCATCGACTTCAACTCATGTATTTTGGATATGAGACTTAGATTTTTATGAGTACCTTGGGGTTTGCAGTCATTAGTGGCAGGCTCTCTCATCATTGACAGATGGGAATACATCAATGTCTCCTAATCAATAGATCTCTCAAATGTTTGACACCATCTCCTTTATTCACATTTGTAGAGATGTACTCAGTGCCTTGATACCTACTTTCATCATTGGTAGGTTGTCTCACGTTTATTAACGGTATACCTCAATGACCAGTAATCAAATGATGTCTCATCATGTTCGACCTCAACTCATTTATTCACATGATGTAGACTTGCACCATTGGCGGATTGTATTGAATATTTGAAGACATCACTTTGTGGATGCAACTTTCTTGAGTTGTTGCTTCCATTTCATTGGACCAATAACTATTTGACTTCAATGATCATGGGAGATTAGATTGTACTCCATGGTATACATTTATCTTCAGATTGATTTTGATACTGGTTTCACTGGGCCTTGTTCATGACTATGACAGCTATTGGCATGTAACCTCATTTATATTTGCCTACTCATGGCCATGAACACTTGTTGGTATATTTTCCACATGGATCTGCATTGTATATTTGGCAACCATGTATGCAAAGTCAATGCATAATGTAATGAGAAATTGAGTTCATCCAGTTGGTTCTCTACCACTTCACTTCTGGGTAACTTATAATGTATTTCGACCATCGTAGATACTCCTCCGATCTCACACATTAGGGGGCATCTGTTATAGCAAGATTTGCCTCACCATTGCTATCTTGCACAGAGGGCCTTTCTCCATTTCCCTATGAAGACTTATCAACCCCCTTTTTGATAAATATAGAGCCAAAATTGTATATTTTTCAACATATACGCTTCCTAACTGCTTTGCAAGATGCGTATACGCTTGTTGCTCCACTACAACTCGTGTATATCAGGATTTGTGTCAGAAAATACAAAATGAGGTCGGGTTTCCATGTCACTACAAATGATCTCTGATATTTGACCTTCCATATATTGGAAACGTTCTGACTTGGCCCTTCAGTTGCATTCTGGAGGCTATAAGAGCACAATTTTGAGCTATGGAAAAAGAGAGAGAAAGAATTCAACTTTGAGAGCAAAGTTACTCTAGAGAAATTACTTCATATTGAGTCTGCATCCCTTTGTCCCTCAAGTCTGAACACAGTGTTCAACCCCCAAGCTCTTTCCTTATTGTCGAGAGGACCTCATTACCTCTTTGCTATGAGCTTGCCTTTGGTAGAGTATTGAAGTGGTGGAGACCCAGTTGGAAGGAACTTGGTTTCTTGGTTTCGAACCGTGCCGACACAGAAGTCTGTAATGTTGATACTTCTGTTGATCAATTATTAATAGAAATACTCCTTTCCCATCCTATTGATATCTTGCAAATATATGATTATTATCCATGGGGATGTTTGTAATGTTTATTAATGGATTGTGCTATCTAATGTGCTAACTCATTTTATATACTATCTCTATATACTTGCATCACTTGTTTGTTGAGAACTTTTTGTAGGTGTAAAGCTTCGGGTCAAAGTGCTCAACGGTGGAACGACATCAAACGATTGGATCGAGGTAGGATTGTTCCTCGTATTTCACATTAGTTTATATAGCACATGTTGGAATTGAGTTGATTTTTGCAGTCATACCTGTCTGTTGTGGTTTACCCTTAGCCATAGAGAGTGTTTCCCTTGTAACAATGAATAGTTGGATTTTGATGTATGCATGAGGAATGGCAATGGATATTTGAGAATTCTCCCTAGAGATACTAGTGACTACATGGGATCTTCTGTATAAGTCAGATATACAAAAATACAGTGCTGGTATATTTATCATTGATACTTCTTGTTGAGGCACATCTTGTATTTCTTGGCATATGGATAAGGGTCTTTATGGTACATGGTTGAGAGCTTGTATTTGTGTAGTGGTTGATGTATTGAGAAGTTTAATATCATAAAGGGTTTCATGACTAAGATCATGTGAGGGATATTATACTTGTTCATGATTACACATACCTATGACTAGAGAGAGACATACTTGCCTTGAGTAGAGGTTGTGTATGAGGATGCATGCACAGGATACAATTACAGTCTGGATGCAGTGACAGGTTACAGATCTATGTGAAAGAAGTTACAAAAGGTCATAATTTTTCAAGAAAAGGGAAACCCTAGTTTTCAGAAGGCATACACAGGATGCATAACAGATAGGGTGCGTACATACGCGAGCTTCATAACAGATGGAGTGCGTACATACATGGGATGCATCACTATAGGTCATGTACATGTTGTATATTTGTAGATGCATGTTTTTTTCAGGTACAGATTGATTACATGGCAGTTGTATAGCTTGGATATAGGGCAGTGGTACAGGTTAATACAGTTGTACAACAATATATCTTACAGTGATAGGTTGATAGTGGTTCCATCATTCTACTTCAGGGTGGCATGACGGGGCAAGGATAGGTGGTTGTAGCCACCTTTCGATTGTAGCCGGAGAAAATAAGGGGTTGTAGCCTCCTTCTGGTTGTAGCCAGAGAACTGGGGAGTTGGAGCTTCCCTTGGGTTGTAGCTTGAGAAACTAGGGGGTTGGAGCCTCCTTCCAGTTGCAACTAGAAAGAAAAGGAAGTTGGTGATTCCAATGAATGTAATTCTTCAAGACATATAAGAAAAATAATTTCGTGGTTTTCTCCTGATTTGGGTTTCCACGTAAAATACTGGTGTACTGTGTATGTGTGTGATTGTTCTTTTCTTATTGCTCATTGTTGGATAATAATTCTACATTGATATAACACTTGTTTTATTTGGATAAAAAGGATTACAATTGCTCTATTACTGATGCACCCCCCTCTCAGTAATCCAACAGATTGTTGACGACGATTTTTGTCAACAGTAATTATCCAACAAAACATTGCCAGGATCCCCCTCTCATGTTGCAATTGCTTGCGCAAGGTCTTGTGTGCTTCCGCTGAGTTTCTGCTACACATTTAAAGAATATGTTGTTAAAGAATTGTTTTTTAGCTATGATGAAGATGATGCGGTAATTGGTAAATTTTTTGAAGTTCTGGAACAATCACAAGAGTGGCTCTTTTAGTTACTTCTCACGTATTATTTTTCTTCCATATATGGTTGGCCCCTTTTTGTTTTCATACACATCAATATGTCACATTCTAACCTTTCAAATATTTTCCTTTTACCATGCCTTAATATTTTACCTAAGCCAAAAGCAAAGTTATAATTATCATATCATTGTTTTCCATTTTCTTTTCACATGATAAAAGGGGGAAAAGTAAACCAATTATCCAATTCTTTATTCTATAACAAGCCACATAAGACTCTTTAAGTTTGCATGACCATATATCCTATCCCTTTCAAATATTTAATTATAACTTAAGGGTAATACCAACTTGGCTTTAGGTTATGAATTTAATATTGTTCCATGCCCAAAGAAGAAATATGTTATATTACCATGATCTTTCCTTTATATACCGTATCCTACTTGGAGGCTTTATATAAGAGTAGTGTAAAGAGTTTGAACCAACAGGTAAAAGGATAAACCTTATTTCAAATGGAAAGAGACTATAACTCATCAATTTTTGTCATTCTTATAATGTAAAATAAAACAAGTAGCATTGTGCCAAGGATTAAGAACCGAGAATATCATTGAGTTTGGTTGCATTAGAAGAACTAGAAGAATTCTCTACTGGAAAAATTTGGGCATATATTGTATAGCATGTTTAGGACAATTTTTTACTGGACTCAGTATTGGTGTAGTGAATATAGCACTCGGGTATCTTGCAAAAGATCATGTCTTTGTAGAAGACATATCAGTGGTACTCAGTGCAAACGATTCTATGATCTTGCAAAAGATCATGGTACTCAGTGCAAACGATTCTAGGAGCCACAATTGGATAATTTGTTGTCATGTATTGATGGCCAACATAGCAGAAGGACATTTCAGCTTGATGTTCTTTGTGACCTGGATGATGCTCTCACATGATACATCTTTTTGCAACTTTCCTTGTAGACAAGATACATGACACTCATGTTGAGTGTGTTCACAACGATCGAAGATTAAGTTTGGAGGGACATGCCTACATTCTAGAATAATTCTTTACGTAAGACATTTGTGTCTATGAAGGAGATTTACTACCAAGAAAAATTTGATGTGCTTCGTAAGTTGGAAAATATGACAGAAATGGAACGCATTCTGAGAAGATTCGTGAATGGTTGACTATCAGACAACACACTTTCATAGTCTTTGAGAAGCTTATATGATTTCATACTGAAGAACATTGCAGTCCATTTCCCATTGATCTTGTACGGGAGGTTGGAAGGCGACTGTTGGAATCTGTAGCATATATGCATGAGTGGAAACTTGTTCACATGAGTGGAAAATATATTTTTCTTCGGACTGTGTGAAGGCTCAAATTGAAAGGGTGTGAAGGGATCTCCAGATGACTTTAAAATATTGCCAAATTCGAGTGTGATAAGGTTAACTGATTTTTGGAAGCACCACATCACACCTCAACGGTCTCTAAAAGGCATTATTGAACTCTTGAAGCTATTTTGGGTCTTGGATGGAACTACCCTTGTGATATTTAGAGTGTAGGGTGCATGCTTGTGGAGCTCTGCTTGGGGAAGATGTCCATGGAAACTTGACTCTGAACTATCTCTTTGATTATTTCTTTAAAGTCCTCAGTTTTCCTCATCTTCTTTCAATACAACATTAAAGATAAAAAAATATAAAAAGACAAACAAAACATGTTTATTTTGTAAATAATCATGTGTATAAAGTTTTATTTATTATCTTTTTAATGTGTATAACTTTTCTTTTGCATACTTTACTATTTTGATTTTATTATTTTTGCATCCTAACTTCTAAAGGAAAATATGAAAAAATATTAAATTATTAGAATGCTACTCTCATATCATCTTCAAACTAATGTTAGTTTAGTACACTTTTCTTTTCAAATCACTTTAAAACTAGCATAATTATTCTAACCTTCTTAATTTTGTTTTTAATATTTTCTTATAAAACAAATACAAAACAAATTGCCTTTTCATTTTATTTTTTTCTTTTACTTAGATTTAATTTCCGTTGTGTCAAATGTAAAAACCCCACATAGAAGTAATTAAATTTTAAAATAGCATAAAAATCATAAATTAAATAAAAATCAAATATTACGAAAAGTAAAATTACAAGGAAAAGGAATTCATGCTTGGACTGTAGGTTAGGGGAAAATTGGCCTGGAGTTCAATGCACTTTCCTGTATGGGGCTTTAAACCTAGGGTGATATTCCCGTATATTCTCGCCTAGCCCCGCGGGAGGTTGAAAGATTTTGTGTTGGGGACTATCTATTCCTTCGACATCAACATATTTTTGGTGACCATACTGGGGACGTCTGTTCAATGGTTCGTTCCTAGTTTTTTTTTTAATTCTTTCAATTTTATTTCTATTTTTCCTAGACCTCAATGTCTCAACTAATTGGAAGCTTGTTTGGTGGTTGTAACCCTATGGTTTCAGCTACTGACCCTGGGAAATGCATTCGCAATTATGGTCTGTTGGAGTTTGAAGAAGACCTAAACAATTCTCCTTGGTTTGTGCCCATTCCCTTGAAGTTCGCTCACCTGGTTAATCCTCTACCTCACAAATTCAAGAATCATTTGCCTCTCTTTCATGGTGATGGAACTGTTACAGTGATTGAACATCTTCGTTCATTTTTGAATGTTTGTGCCATTCTCAGAGTAAATAATAATGATAGTTGTATGTTGTTGTTTATGAATTACCTTCAAGGCAATTTCACCTCCTTATTTTCCAGCCTTCCTGATGGATGCATCTCTACCTGGTATGAACTTTCTCACTGGTTTACTTCAACCTTTGGGCATTTAGATAATCCTTACAAGCATCTTAATCGCTTTAACCAGTTACTTATGAAATATAATGAGAGAATTCTTACTTTTAACCTTCATTTTATCAAGTTATACAATTTAATTCCTACTCCCATTCGACCTACCAACTCGGTTTCTTTATTGCATTAATACGAACTTATGCTTCATATTTACCAATGGTGGTTGGAAGAAAAGAATTTTCAAAACCTAGGGTTATCTCTATCCATTTTCCTCGACTTCGAAGAGAAAATCCATAGAACAGACTACTCTTTTGGTATTCATGAATCACACAAGGATTTATCTTCTTTAATCCCCATCATCAAGGGGTTACAATATCGCTTGTTCTTTCTCAAATCTCAATCTTCAAATCATGTTGGGAGTATATCTTGGGATCCCTCTCTCTTAGGGAATATTTATGATGAATTCACTACTTGTGGTCAAGAGCATGGATGTGAAGAGGATTATGACTATATCATGATTCTTAATGACCAATCCACCTCTCACACCTTTCTTAAATCTCATAAAGAAACTCAACCCTAAAATCATCTTTCATCTCAAGCTTCTTATCCGCACACATACGATGGGAATTTTGATTATGCAAATGAAGAAATCAATTCTAACTATGTCAAACCAATTTATGATACATTTGTATTCGATGATAATGCTAATGATGTTGATGATTGCAGTTATGTGATACATTCTCCAGCTTACAAACCTGAGAGAAATCCCTTGATAGGGGTGTGTGGTTCCTATCTGAGATAGAACTGGAACATAGAGATGGCCTCTTCCTTACAGAGAGTCGAGAAGAACTCCAGATGATTCTTCTGTGTAACGCAGTGAGAAAGGATATCTACATAGTTGGATGTGCCTATGGTGAGCATAAGGTGAATGTTTGAAATCCCAAAGTGTTGGGTGCATCATCATGAGAACAAAAATGAAGATGATGTATTAGCCTCCACTGAGTAGAGTTGATGAGAAAATCCTTATGACTCTCATGTGTAATGCAGAGGGAAAGAATATATGTTGAGTGGACATGCCTGTGGACGAGCACAAGTGAACATGATCCTAGTGGTTGAGCACTAATGAAGAAGTGGTTATTTTGTGTAATGCAGTGAGCCAAAGATATGGGCATCCCTGTGAATGTGCCCCTAGTGGATGAGCACTAGTGGGTGTATAAGATCCATTTCTATATTGTTCAAGAGTCAGACCTCGTTGTAACCCTAATTGTAATGTAAAGGGTACAAGTCGACCCCACCTTAATGTGACTGGTAATTAATGTAAAATATAATTAATCTGGTTAATATTAATTATATTGTGAGCTAGTGAGGTCATCCCTATTGTTCCAATAGACACGTTTGTTGATAGGTTCAGTATAGTATAAGTAAAGGTAAATTACCCATTGAGGAATCATATATTTCATGTGAGTTTGGAAATTTAAGAAAATACACCTTCTTGGGAAAAGTGTGCACCTCTCTTGGGCATTAGTCTTCTAGGGTTTGAGCACCCTCTTGTGTGCTAGGTTTTATTAGTGGTGAAGGTATTTCCCTTGAAGAATATAGAAAAGGATTTTGGCTGGATTTTATTCCCTTGTTGAAAAGGGTTTCCCAGGATACTTCTTGTGTTCTTGTGCATGGTGTTTCCTCTTGTGATCTTGGTTGTTGCAACATTATTGGTTATGGTTAAGTTAAATGACAAAAATGGAATTAACTTCATGCTTAACATTTCTTATTGAAAAGTAAATATGGTATTAGAGCATAGGTCCTGATGAAACCCTGCAAAAGATTTCAAAAGGCTAAACCATCCTCCTTCTACAATTATGTACGACCTCTACGGTTTCTGTAGAAATCCGTATGGCCCTCACTTGATCAGCCCTTTCACCTTTTCATAAGTGGACGTTGGAGATAAAACTTGGACCAAATTGTACAACCCTCCTCAACGCATCTCCAGATACCTTCAAAATCAAATTCCGGGGATTTTTATTTTTTGTCCCTAGGGTTTCTAGGGTGCCAAAATTTTCTGAAGAATCTTGATCTTAGATTTCTGAAACTTCTTGAAGAAACATTTTTCTTAATTCAACAAGAATTTTTGTGACACTATCAAAATTAATTGTTGGCAGTCATAAGTCCAACAAAATCCAAAGTTACTAATTCAACCTAATCATTAGGTTTTCAAAATACAATTGGAGAGAGTTTGAAGAAACCAAACAAATGAATAATAAGGCCTTAGTAGAAGATAGGATTGATGGAGAAAACAAATTCAGCTCCTGTAAATCAAGGCTTCAGGTCACCCTTGAAGAAGATGACCTTTTGGATGTGGTAACTAAAACCTTACCAGACACAGTTACAGATGTAGAGAAGAGGATAAGAAAGGAAGAAGATGTCAAAGCAAGAAAATTAATCATCTACTTAGTAAGAGATCATCTCTTACCTCGTATTTCCAACCTGAAGACAACCTATGATATGTATGAATCATTAAAATAAATTCTTGAAAGTGACAACACCCTCAGAGATCTTACTTTGAAGAGCCAACTTCAAAGTACCAAAAGGACGAAAGGTGACATAGTTGCCATCTTCTTTATGAAGATATCATAGATTAAAGAATAGTTAGAAACCATTGGAGAAATTATGTCTGATAGAGAACTTGTCTTAACCACTCTCAACAACCTTCCAAAACAGTGGGAGCATTTTCTTTAGAGTATCAGTGGAAGAGAAAGTCTACCAACCTTTGATCGTCTATGGACAGATTGTAATCAAGAAGAACTTAGACTTAGAAATAGAGGAGTGGAAGAATCCTCAGAAGAAAATCATGATATTTCACTTGATACAAAGAAAGGAGGAAAATTCAAAAGAAAATTTAGACAAACATTCAAAGATGAAAAGTATTCATCCAACCCAGGTTATAATCAAAGTAATAAATTCAATGCTTCAGATGTGACAAATATGGACACTATGCAAGAAATTGTCCAACCAGGAAGAAGAGAAGACAATATGATTCTACCGCTGACATTGATCTAGATCCACCTCAAAATAATGAAGACAAGAGAGAGGATAAGTACTTCCTCTAAAGCTAAAACATGACTACAAACTAGGTAAATCAATTGATCTCTAATTTTATAGTTGATTTCATTTTTTAATAAATGAAGGATATTATCCCTAGTATGGTATCCCTCAAAGACTTGGACCATTATCCATGGTACGGGAGTCTGAACCATATTTGATATATTATTATGCGAGACAAGCAAAGATTTTGTCCTTAAAGAAGAGATACCCTTTCAACAGACCTAGAAAATCTCAGATGGATATTGACAGTGAGACAATACCTTCTCCCCCTTCAACAATTCAAAGGGAGACAAACAGTATTCCAACTAATCCAGTTGCTCCAGTTGATATAACCAGAGATATTACAATGGGGTATAAAATGTTGGAAATATTTTCATTGATGTAAACAATTTAAGTGATGATGAAAAAATAATGTGCAGAGATCGAACAAAGTGATGATGTCAAAACAATGTGCAGAGATCGAAAGAACGAACAAGAGAAGTGAATACTCGAATGATCAAAGATCAGAAGGAATAACACATTGCACAGAGAGGAAATCTGTGTTTATTGTTGATCATGATAGGATCAACAATGTTCCTATGATCAAAAGATGGAAGAAGTGCATTGAAGAATGCAGTCGACCACGCCAATAGAAAATGCGAGAAGCTTCAGCAGTCGTTCGATTAAGAAATTGGCGACGCTGATTGTCTCAAGTAACAGTATTTATCCCACACTGGAAGCATGAATTGTTAAGAACCAAATACTGAATACAAAAGAACCACAAAAGATATACAAGAACAATATGAAAAATCTTTTTTATTACCATCAAACCCTTGAGGTAGGGCAACACCATACAATGGATCATATTATGGAAGGGATCCTCTCCTGTTCACTTGCCTCTTCGAGGGGGCATCCTCCTATTGAGATAAAACTCACAATACAATACTTCTCTTCATGTCTCATTACATTGCTTGAACCCCTTTATATAGTGCTACCATCACCTAAGAACATTCTAGAGGAGA
>ML809355.1:73669-91877 GCA_009831015.1 Picea engelmannii
CCCAAGGCCGATATGGGAAGAAAGTATGAAGCTTCTCGAGGCACATGCATAGCAGTTGGACCCCCCAGGACGCTTTTGGCTTTCGTCACATGCATGTATGATCACAAAAGTACAGTAAAAGGTCTTTCTCTTCAAAATGCATAGCTAGGTTAGCTTTTTTAATAGGGTATCCAAGGTGAGCTCCTAAGTTCTGATTCTTTATCCTCCATAGTGAGAAGCCCTCGGTAGATGCAAAATAAATATATTTCTTATATTATGGTAGTTGTAATAAGAAATGATATCTTTTGGGGTTACATATTCAATACGAGATGCTTGAGAATTAGGGTAATTGGTCATGGAATTTTATTGGAGTTTTGTTATTGAAAATATGAAAAAAAATTAAATAAATCATTATTTATAATTTAAATATATAAAAAATATTAATATATATTTATTATATGTGTGTGACAGTTGGGTGTGTTATTTAAAATTTTCTTTTAAAATAATGTAAGTAGTTATAATGTCTTGTGAAATAGTGATTATATCTACTTAAAAAAACATTTTGTAAGTGATAGTTTGGGCTCTTAAATCAACATTTTGTAAGTGATAGTTTGGGCTCTGAAATCAATAACTTCAAAGATTATTAAGTATCTTCAATGTTTTTTTAAATAATGGACCAACTTTTTATAAGGGAGCATATTGGTGAGCTAATGTGCTTGTCTGCTTCATCCTCCACATGGATGGAGTGCAAGGGGTGGTGTCCAATATTTCATCTATGTTACTATGAAACTTTCATTTCTTAATTCATACCAAGAAATCAATAACTTCAAAGATGCATTAAGTACACTTAATGTCTTTTTAAATAATGGACCAACTTTTTATAAGGGAGCATATTGCTGAGCTAATGTGCTTGTATGCTTCATCCTTTACATGGATGGAGTGCAAGGGGTGGTGTCCAATATTTCACCTATGTCACTATGAAACTTTCATTTCTTAATTCATACCAAGAGAATGTTAAACATAATAAACATGTAAATCCAAACATAATCATGGGGTTATGGTCCACTTATATATTAGGATTCATATTACATATATTAAAACTTAAAACTTTGAACTCTAGCTCTTTGAATTTTCATTGATTTTCTAGTCAACTTATTTCTTTTTCAAAGAAAACCTTCATGGGAAAGCCTAGGGATGCCTCATTACATTCATGGATGTCTTTCCTAGTAAACTTGTTGGCATAGACTAGTGCACCTTGCTTAGAGATATTTGAATCACCCATCTGCTAACACAAAATAACCCAAATGCCTAGCAACATTGGTGATGACTAGTCGAGCTAATCTTTTGCTCTCCTCAAATTAAAGAACATGGAAATGCACTTTGATACACTTATATGTGCATGGGTCATGAGATCATCTTTTACTTACTTGTGAACTCTACTATATACTATGATACAATGTTTGGCTAACACAATGTATCATATTAACTATTCAAACTCTATTGTTTCTCATGTTACTTATTTTCATTGTTGACCCATTAGCTTCATTTGTGACTCTACATTTCCTCTCAAACTCTTCATCTTATAATGCAATTGTTTACATTTGTCCTTAACCTTCAAGCTTCCATCAATATATTTGTATCTCACATCTCACTATATTTTCTCTCTTAGTCAGATTCATCCAAAACACTCACCATCACATTCTTCTACACACTTTAGTCACATTCTAATATGTTATTTCATCAAAATTGTTCTCAATGTCATTTTTGTGCTCCATCCTCAATTTTCATGTGCTTCCTACTAACATAGTATGATGATTTCCTTTATTCTATGAATCAAAGCCACACAATGGAAAAACACACTCATACACGAACTACAATTAAAATTTAAATAATAAAGATTCATAACCTCAATTCTATATTCTTTATTGTAAACATAGAGGATTTAAAAACCTTCGGAACTCGTTATGTAATGTACCAATATAGGTATCTAGGGAGCATAATTAATGAAATATGAGGTACCAAAGGAGGTATATAAGGGGATAACTAATGAAGAATAAAGGTTTTATCTTTCATCTACTAAGATTAACTATAAGTGGTATGAGAGCTCTTTCTTGGGAAAAAAGAGGAAGATTTTTTTTTCTTCCTTATTTTTTGTTTTTCAAAATTTTCTGGTAGAAGTAGAATGATTGTGGCATTTCTAAATTGAATTCACAATAGAAATTTAGAGAAGTATCTCATAAATTATACCCATTTCAAGTTGGGGCCTCAAAACCATCTAAGATAATTCTCTCGATGTTATTATGTCTTTGTTTATAAAACATATTATAGTAGCACCGGTGCCAATAGAATTAGAATGGTTGTTTCATTTGAAATTTGGGGTAGTAATAGAAATACAAAGAAGTATTGTGGAAGTTAAATCGATTTCATGTTGGGGCCTCAAACCCCTTGAAGAAATTCTTTTAGCATGATTATCTCTATGTTTATAAAAAAATGTCACACCGCTCATGAAAGTAGAAGAAGAGTGGCCATGGAATTTCACAATTGGTGTCATAATAGAGATTCTGAGTTATGTTATAGAATTTAAAACTCTATTAAGTTAAGACTCAAAATCGCCCTAGGTATTTCTTGCAAGGTATTTTTCTCTATGTCTATGTATGAGATTGTAGTAGGACCTATGCCTTTAGAAGTAGATTGGCCTTGGCATTTTAGAATTGGATCCATAATAGAGGTTCTAATCAATATTGAGTGAGTTCTAGTCATTTCAAATTCACCATCCCAAAACCCTAGTCACACAAAGGATTTCCATTGAAAAGTAAGTTATTTCTTCAAAACCTTAGTTTTAGTTATGGGATTGTTTTCCATGCAAGATGCATTTGATAGGAAAAGTTGATGGTCCTAGTAAAGAATACATAACGACAATGAAGTCACTTTTTCCAAATAATTAGAGAGCTTTGATAATCATTTTCTTACAAGTTGATGCTACCATGTGGTGGAAGTTGCTTAACTATATCAATATGGATGCACTTTCAGATGAAGAATATGAAAAATTATTTTTAGATAGGTGGTCACATGCCCTAAAGAAGAATACAAAAAGAGATAAGGGTTTATTTTCATGTGAAATATTTCTATTATAGGTTCATGAATATCTTTAACAAGAGAAGGACATTATTGCTATAAATGCTAGAAGGAAGAATAATTTTGTTAATGTTGAATTAACTAAAGGTTTGCAGGTCCCCACAAAGCATATCTAGATCATAGAGGTTGAGGGTGAGAATGTTCAATTTTTTTAAAGATTTGAATAATACAATGAATAAATATGTTTGTATTCACATTTTCATGCTATATATATGAATGACGTGGATATTATTCTTGGGTGTATTTGGATAGAATGAGTGGTTACAATTAATAATAATGTTGTTATGAACCACATGAGGAATATATAGGGTTAAATGTATATGATATGACCCTCAAGGGGGGAATATATGGGGACAAATGTACATGTAATGTGTAAATATATATGTAATAGGTTTGGCCTAATAATAAAGGGGCCTCATGTGTACAGGTGTGAATAGGTATATATAGATATCATGCATTCATTATTGTAGAGATGTGAATTGTGATGTATCAGCGTAATTGGGTATTTGGAGGAGGTTTTCTTATTGTTTAAGGAGTTATTGTATAACTTATCTATCTTGGATTTGTGCTGCACACTCACATTCTGTACATAGTGTCTACTTCTGTTCTGTTATGATATTTTAATCATTTGGAACATTACAAATGTGAAAAATAAGATTCTAAATGGCCGATTCGAAACGGAAATATACATGCAACAAGTGGAGGGTTATGTGTGATCAGGCTAGGAGCATTCAAATGTGTACATAGAGTGGATTAAATTATATTCAAAACATAATTCATGTCTAACAAATGTTGACATCATGAGGTTGAAGCTAAGTTTTGTTGACCTATAGTTCAAAAAATAATTCATGACTAACACTCCTCTCTTGGTCTTTCAAAGCTCGGAAATCTTTATCATTTAAAGCACTCAATGTCATCCAACATTTTTGATAATGTAGAGTGAATTCCTTGTGAAAAAACACTTTGGAGAAGATAATTATTCCACTTGAGCATTCCAAGAGCTAATATTTCTATGCTTTACTCTTTTCACATTAGCTAGAAAAAAAAATCACATAAAAATATATATTTAGAAGTTTTAGGTTTTCCGATCCATCTAACAAAAAGCTTAATTATTTTTTTACCAAGTTGCACTTGACATATACTCTTCTTATTCAATTGATTTCCTTCTTACAAAACTTCTCTTAAAAAAATGACTTTTATAGAAATGTAGCACAGAGCATGAAGACTCTATAATGTATAAATTATTTCAACCTTTATGACCACGAATCAACAACACATAATACAAATAATATTAAAAGGATACCAAACATTTTAATGCATGAAAAAAAATGTTTATAACAAACTATGACATGTCATTATCAAGCCTCAACTTCCATCATACTCCCAACTATAAAATCTATAAAAGGCCTCATTACTTTAGCATTGGATAACATATATAATCAAGCAAAACATTGTCCGGAGACTAAACTAGAGAATGTCGATCACCTTGATTTGTTACAACTGAATGATTGAAAACATCATCATCAACATAATCATTTGGAGGAAAATCATCATCAACATTGTGTCCACCATTGACATAATCATCTTCACTTCTTTTGAAATCCCCACTTGAGTGAAAATTTTCACCATCCTACTTAGTGCCTTGAAAATATTCATCAGTATCTTGAAAATCCTCACTTGGAGGAAAATCAACAGCATCAACATTGTTTCCTTTTAATTTATCACTCGGGAAAGAGTGTCCACCAATGGTGTAATCATCTTCACTACTTTGAAAATCCACACTTGAGAGATATTCTTCATCATGCTCATTACTGGCTTGAAAATCCTCACTTAGAGGAAAATCATCATCACCGACATTGCTTCCTTTAAATTCCTCATTCAGGAAATATTGTCCAACATTTCCATAATCATCATCATTACTTTTAAAATCCCTAGTTGGGGGGGGGGGGATTCTTCATCATCCTCATTTGTGCCTTGGAAATCCTCACTTGGAGGAGAATCTTCATTAGTACCTTCAAAATCCTCACTTGGAGGAAATTCATCATCACCAACATTGTTGTCTTTAAATTCCCCACTCGGAAAGAGTGTCTACCATTGTCATAATCATCTTCACTACTTTTAAAATTTCCACTTGAGGGAAATTCTACATCATATTCATTGGTGCCTTGGAAATCTTCATCGCTACCTTGAAACTCCTCAATTGGAGGAAAATTTTCATCCCAATCATTTAAACGTTGATCATAGTCTCCACTTTGACCTACATTTTGATTATTTTCATTACTATTAAACTGTTGAATAGATTTATCACCATCATATTCCTTCTCTTCATCATCAATGCCTTCAAAGTCCTCTGATTTAGGACTTTCATGAGGAACATGTTGAATAAAATTGTTTGCACTATGATCAAACTTATGACTAGTTGAAAAATACAACGCCTCATTTTCATTACAAGCATTCCTATCGCATTTACTAGTCCCAACAGAAAAGGTATGAGAACAATTTGTTGATGTCTCAGAAATAAAATCTTATTGATGCAGGAGCATCCCATGACAAGCGAGCCAGCGAGGAAGGAGATGAACAGCTGGACAAGCCAGCAGAAAGTTTTTGAATTTTCATTCAAGAGGATGTGCCAATGTATAAATGCACCATTTATGAAAGCACCTTTTGTATGTTGTATCAGACCTCGAGCCATAAGCTCTTGTCTAAAATAGATAGGAGGCATTTAATAGATTTAATGCAAGTAGATAGGATTTTATTTCCAGATTAGACAGTTTTAGAGTTCGAGGGGGAAAATGGATATAGACACCCTCGTTGTATCATTGTAAGATTATTCTCAAGCATTCAGAAGAGAGAGCAAGCAGAGAATTGTATGAAGAACACCCATGTACAGATTTGAATTAATAGAAGAGAGTCTTTGATTCAAATTCATGGCCGATGTTGTTTCTCTGTGTATGTTGTTTATGTGCTCATGAATGTTTGTTTTTTGGTCATGCATTTGCTTTGTGTATGCTGTGCATATGATTTTAGGTTTTAGCTGAAGTCTGAAAGGGAAGAGGATAAGTTTCAATTGTTTCTCTATCTGAGCCAGGAGATTCCTGCCTAGAGGGTAGTTGAATTCATCCGCAAGGAGTGTGTTGATGAGGGATCGATAGTTGAACTTTTGTTCTTATTTTCCAGGAGTTGGTTTGGGTTGTCGCAGCCGTGCAAGTGAGGTGCAGGCTGAAGAAGAAGTCCCAGCTGTTAGTCCGAGTCAAGGAGGTAGATGACTGTTGCTACAGGTAGTGCGCGGAGTCTAAAAGGATACAACACTTGAGGAAGTTGTTGAGTACCGAGCGCAAAGAGTGCGCACAGGTTTCGCTGAAGAGTCTGAGTGGACAAGCTCAAGAGGGATAGCACCTTCGTAATATTGTTGAAGGGGGACACAGGAAGTTTGATCGGAAAGAGTCAAGTAGTATTCGCAAGTGCGATCTTGGAGAGAAAGTCCCGAACATAAACACTTAGTCATTTTAGAGAAAGCTCAAGGAGGAGAATTGACGGTTAGGATTCGTCGACGAAAGTGCGAAATCCCGCCGACCGTTAGATCTCAAGAGAGTTTCACAGGATTTAACCCTAGCGAACGAGAGAAGGAGTCAAGGAGTCATCGGGATTTGACTCATCGAAAAATCGGGGTTTTCAGTGATGAGTGAACTGTGACTGCAGGAGTAGCGAAACTCCAAATCACGATGAACACACACAACTACAGGGTCACCGCAGAAGACAAGTGTCATCGGGGTTCGGGACTTGGAGAGCCTCGAGATTTTGTGTAACTGAAATCGCGATTTCCTGAAACGCGACTCCCTGATCGCACGAAAGTTCAAGCCATAGGCACTGGAGAGGAGGACAGGTGTCGGAGAAGTCAACCTTTGTAGGGGTCAACGCAAGGTGACATCAGAAATCGGAGAATCAAGAATTTCGAGGGCGCGAGTTTCGCGCATATCATTTCCGCGAAGTCCGAAACTCCGACGGGAGTAGGCTATGGTCTCATGGAATGGCGGGTCATATGTGGAAGGGGATTGGAGCGAAGAAAAGCGCCATCGCGAATCGGGGTTCGGAGGTTCGTGGTGCCAGAGAAACGCGACATCGCAGATGCCGATTTCCCGATAGGGAAATTTCTGATAGGAATAAGGAAGTATCGGCATTGAGACCCATCAGGTTTCGGGGTTTGGGATAGCATGAGGAACGTGCCCACGAGTTTCGCAATAACGCGGAACCCGATTTCCCAATAAGGCAAAGGGGAGATCGTAGGGAGAGAGTTCTGTGGGTATTGAAGAGATCTCGATAAGGGATAAGAAGAGTGTTGTAGCTCTTCAGGCCCGTAAAGAAGAAGGTCCTGGTGATCGCGAATGCACTAGGTGGTGTGGCTGCGTCAAAGTGGTATCAGAGTGGGAGTGACTCTTTGTTTTCTGCAACAGGGAGGAAGAAAAATTTACCATGCCGCCCCGAAGGGAGAGACAATCACCTGACCCAGAAGACAGGGAGGTGAGAAGAAGAGGTAGGCCGGCAGGGAATCCATAAATGGAGAGACAAATGCGAGATCTCCGAGCAATACTCGAGGAGATGGAGACAACTCAGAGACGCAGAGTTGGTGCAGGGGATCTTAGTGATTCCGAAGTTGAAGAGGAAGCTGGACATGAAGAGGAGGTCACAACAGAAGATGCATCAACTGAACGGTTGATCAAAGCTATTGCCCAAATGAGTTCAAAGACAAAAATGGACATTCCAGTCTATGAAGGAAGCCTGGATGCAGAAGAGCTGTTGGTCTGGATTCGAGCTCTTGACGCCTACTTTGACTATGAAGACATCGAAGAGGATAAAAAGGTAAGGCATGCTGTCACGAAATTGGAAGGACATGCATCATTGTGGTGGGACGAGCTACAAGCAGATAGGCATTCCAAAGGCAAGAAAAAGATCAAAAGATGGGATCGAATGATCACGAAGATGAAGGAAAAATTCATCCCAAGGGATTATCAGATCACGTTGTTCAGGAGAATGCAGAACCTGAGACAGAAGTTGATGTCAGTAAAGGAGTATACTGAAGAATTCTATCGACTGAACATCAGAGTAGGTCATCGGGAGAGCGATGATGAGAAAGTTTCCAGATATATGAATGGCCCGAGGTATGAAATTCAGGATGAATTAAGTATGGCAACCATCCGAACAATTGAGGATGCTTATCAGATGGCTCTGAAAGCCGAAGAAAAGCTGAGCCGAAAGCAAGGACAGCGAGGGCGAGGCAAGAGTTAGCCCAGAGGTAAGACAGTTGCCCAGGAGAAATATCAGAAGCCCAAGGAGGAATGGAAGAAGCCTCAGGGTAAGGTTGAGAGAGGTGGAACCTCACAGTGAGGACAAAAATATGCTGAACAGAGGGGGCAGCATACAGAGCAGGGTAGCGGTTATGCTGACGCAAACACTTTTCCTCGTACTCGAGGTAGAGGAAGAGGCCGAGGTGGAATTATCACATGTTTTACATGTGGGAAAAATGGGCACAAGTCATTCAAGTGTCCAGAGAAAAAGAAGGACATCGGAGAAGCTCACATCGCTGAAGCGCAGAGGCGTGATGTTGAGAATGAAGACACAGGAAGTGGAAGGTCACTGACGGTGCACAAAGTTCTCTTAACATCCGAGAAGGAGGTGGAGGACACAATTTAGAGGACCAGACTTTTCAGAACCACATGCAAGACCAAGGACAAAAAGTGTAAGGTTCTTGTGGATAGTGGAAGCATGGATAATCTCGTTTCAACCGAGATGGTGGAGAAACTAGCGCTAGAGACAACTGATCACCCGAGTCCATACAAGGTTTCATGGCTACAGAAAGGACACCAGGTAAGTGTTACGAAACAATGCTTGGTTGAATTCAAAATAGGTGGGTATAATGATAAAATCTTGTGTGATGTTATTCCCATGGATGTATGTCATTTATTGCTGGGTAGACCATGGAAATATGACAGAAATGTGGTTCATGATGGGAGAATGAACACATATACCATGGAGAAAAATGGGAGAACCCATATGTTGCTTCCGATAAAGGATAAGGAGGTAAAGCCGGAAATAAAAAACACCATACTTCTCATGAGTGGGAAGGAGCTTCTCACAGAGATGGAGAAGAAAGAAGATCCACAATTCTTTGTTGTCAGGAAACCGAGGATTGTTCTGACTAGCATAAGAGTGGATGATTTACCAGATGAGATTCAAGAACTGCTGGAAGAGTTCGCTGCCATCATCGTGGACGAATTACCTCATTCGTTGCCACTAATGAGGAGTGTGAGTCATCACATAGACCTCATAC
Organism: Picea engelmannii; assembly: GCA_009831015.1. Lineage (NCBI taxonomy): Eukaryota > Viridiplantae > Streptophyta > Pinopsida > Pinales > Pinaceae > Picea > Picea engelmannii. Next base: position 83,109 of record ML809355.1, read on the forward strand.
CAGGAGCCAATTTACCGAACAAGGCTGCGTACAGATTGACACCACAAGAAAATGAGGAGGTCAAGAATCAGGTACATGACTTGATGGACAAAGGATTAGTCAGAGAAAGCCTGAGTCCATGTGTTGTTCCGACCGTGCTTAGTCCAAAGAAAGATGGAGGCTGGAGAATGTGCACAGACTCAAGAGAGATAAACAAAATTACCATCAGGTACAGATTCCCATTGCCGAGAATGGATGATCTGATGGATTGCCTGAGTGGGGAAAATTATTTTTCAAAGATAGATTTGAAAAGCAGATATCATTAGATTCGCATGAGGGAAGGCGATGAATGGAAAAAAACATTCAAGACAAATGAAGGTTTGTACGAATGGCTGGTCATGCTGTTTGGTTTGACAAATTCACCTAGCACATTCATGAGGCTGATGAACGAAATCATGAGGGAGTTCATCGGGAAATTTGTAGTTGTATATCTGGATGATATACTGATTTTCAGCAAGACGAAGGCTGAACATTTGAGACATTTGGCCATTGTGATGAGAAAACTACAGCAAGAGAAGCTGTTGATTAATATGAAGAAGTCCTCGTTTATGAAGACAGAGCTCATTTAATTAGGGTTTGTCATTTCGGCGAATGAATTAAAAATGGATCCAAGTAAGGTGGAAGCGATTAAAAATTGGGCATCACCCAAAAATGTTTTTGAGGTGAGGAGTTTCCATGGTTTGGCTAGTTTCTATCGAAAGTTCATTAGGAATTTCAGTGGAATTAGCGCAGCGATGATGGACACAGTCAAGAAAAGACATAAATATTTTCATTGGACTGAAGAGGCAGAGAGTAGCTTCAGTATGTTGAAGCGAAAGATCACAGAACAACCGGTGTTGGCGTTGCCGGATTTTTCAAAGGTTTTCCAAGTGAAATGTGATGCAAGTGGCTTTGCCATAGGAGCGGTCTTGAGCCAGGAGGGCAGACCGTTTGCATATTTCAGCGAGAAGCTGGATGAAGCGAAGGTGAAGTACTCAACGTATGATAAATAATTTTATGCTATCATACAGGCGTTGAAGAAGTAGAGGCATTACTTGATCCCAAAAGAATTTGTACTATATAGTGATAATCATGCATTACAGTTTGTGACTCAGCAGGAGAAGCTGAATCAGAAACATGCAAAATGGGTAGAGTATATGCAGAATTTTACGTTTGTAATTAAACACATTTCAGGGACTGCTAACAAAGTGGCTGATGCTTTAAGCAGGAAATTTTTACTGTTGCAGGAGTTCCGAGTCAAAACCTTAGGTTTTGAAAATATTAAAGACATGTATGCAGGTGATGCAGATTTTGTAGAGGCATACGAGGTAGTTGAGAATCCAGTTCTCAGAGATCGGAGTTCTTGGATAGACTATATGATCCAGGAGGGATTGCTGTTCAGAGGCAGTCAACTGTGCATTCCGAATTGCTCCATGAGGGAGAACTTAATGAAAGAAAAGCACAGTGGAGGATTAGCGGGGCATTTTGGCCAAGACAAGACCTTTGCGAAGCTGAGCGAATCATATTTTTGGCCGGGCATGCGAGCATATGCCAAGAGGTTTGTTGACAGGTGTCGAATTTGTCAACATTCAAAGGTTAGAAGGCAGAATGCAGGTTTTTATCAGCCATTGCCCATACCGGAGAGGCCATGGGAGGCGATTAGCATGGATTTTGTATTGGGTTTGCCGAGGACGGAAAGAGGTGTTGATTCCATCTTTGTAGTAGTGGACAGGTTTTCAAATATGGCACACTTCATTCCATGCCAGAAGACCAGCGATGCGACGCACGTCGCAAATTTGTTTTTCAAAGATATTGTTAGACTCCATGGATTGCCAAGAAGTATAGTATCGGACAGGGATACTAAATTCATAGGGCATTTTTGGAGGACACTATGGAAGAAGCTAGGAACTAACTTGGCGTTTAGTTCTGCTTACCATCCACAGACAGATGGAAAAACGAAAGTGGTCAACAGGAGTCTGGGAGACTTGTTGAGAAGCCTGGTGACAAAGCACCACAACAGTTGGGATAATGTGTTGCCACAGGCAGAGTTTGCTTACAATGACTTTGTGAACCGGAGCACAGGTAAAAGTCCGTTTGAAATTGTATATGGAAGGAAACCGAGAGGAGTATCTGAACTGCAGGATTCAGAACATACTACTACTAGCAGTGCTAGTGCTGAAGAGTTCGCTGAAGCGATGAAAGAACTTCACAGTAAGGTGAAGCAACAACTGGTTGATTCAAATCAGGAGTACAAACGCAGAGCGGATCAGCATCGAAGACAACTTTAATTCGAAGTTGGTGATCTAGTTCTGGCACATCTGAGAAAGGAAAGGTTCCCAAAGGGAACATACAACAAGATGAAGATGAAGAAAATTGGGCCATGCAGAGTCCTGAAGAAACTAGGCGAAAATGATTATGAAATTGAGTTACCGGATGACATTGGAATATCTCCGACATTCAATGTCTCAGACTTATATCCATATAAAGTTGAGGAAGCAGGAGCTAGAAATGATGAGCAGCTAGAAGTCCAATGGCGAAAGAAGATGCCGATTGCAGATAAGCCGCAGATGGAGCGTATACTGGACAAGCGAGTAGGTAAAAAGACCAGGAGGAAAGAATACTATGAGTACCTGGTCAAATGGAGGAATCACCCAGTGGAGGATGCAAGTTGGGAGATAGAAGCAGTAATTCGAAAGCATGGACAGACCGTGCAGGAGCTCATGGACAGGAGCCCATGAAATCTTTCAAGCCGAGGAGTATGATGCAGGAGCATCCCACGACAAGCAAGCCAGCGAGGAAGGAGATGAACAGCTGGACAAGCCAACAGAAAGTTTTTGAATTTTCATTCAAAAGGATGCGCCAATGTATAAATGCACCATTAATGAAAGCACCTTTTGTATGTTGTATCAGACCTTGATCCATACGCTCTTGTCTGAAATAGATAGGAGGCATTTAATAGATTTAATGCAAGTAGATAGGATTTTATTTCCAGATTAGACAGTTTTAGAGTTCGAGGGGGAAAACGGATATAGACACCCTCATTGTATCATTGTAAGATTATTCTCAAGCATTCAGAAGAGAGAGCAAGCAGAGAATTGTATGAAGAACACCCATGTACAGATTTGAATTAATAGAAGAGAGTCTTTGATTCAAATTCATGGCTGATTTTGTTTCTCTGTGTATGTTGTTTATCTGCTCATGAATGTTTGTTTTCTGGTCATGCATTTGCTTTGTGTATGCTCTGCATATGATTTCAGGTTTTAGCTGAAGTCTGAAAGGGAAGAGGATAAGTTTCAATTGTTTCTCTATCTGAGCCAGGAGATTCCTTCCTAGAGGGCAGTTGAATTCATCCGCAAGGAGTGCGTTGATGAGGGCTCGATAGTTGAACTTTTGTTCTTATTTTCCAGGAGTTGGTTTGGGTTGTCGCAACCGTGCAAGTGAGGTACAGGCTGAAGAAGAAGTCCCAACTGTTAGTCTGAGTCAAGGAGGTAGATGACTGTTGCTGCAGGTAGTGCGCGGAGTCTAAAAGGATACAACACTTGAGGAAGTTGTTGAGTGCCGAGTGCAAAGAGTGCGCACAGGTTTCGTTGAAGAGTTCGAGTGGACAAGCTCAAGAGGGATAGCACCTTCGTAATATTGTTGAAGGGGGACACAAGAATTTTGATAGGAAAGAGTCAAGTAGTATTCGCAGGCGCGAGCTTGGAGAGAAAGTCGCGAACAGAAACACTTAGTCATTTCAGAGAAAGCTCAAGGAGGAGAATTGACGGTTAGGATTCACCGAAGAAAGTGAGACATCTCGCCGACCATTAGATCTCAAGAGAGTTTCGCAGGATTTAACCCTAGCGAACGAGAGAAGGAGTCAGGGAGTCATCGGGATTTGACTCATCGGAAAATCGGGGTTTTCAGTGACGAGAGAACTGTGACCACAGGAGTAGCGAAACTCCAAATCACGACGAACACACACAGCTACAGGGTCACTGCAGAAGACAGGTGTCATCGGGGTTCGGGACTTGGAGAGCCTCGAGAGTTTGTGTAACGAAAATCGCGATTTCCCGAAACGCGACTCCCTGATCGCACGAAAGTTTGAGCCATAGGCACTGGAGAGGAGGACAGGTGTCGGAGAAGTCAACCTTTGCAAGGGTCAACGCAAGGTTACATCGAAAATCGGAGAATCGGGAATTTCGAGGGCGGGAGTTTCGCGCATATCATTTCCGTAAAGTCTGAAACTCCGACGAGAGTAGGTTGTGGTCTCGTGGAACGACATGTCATATGCGGAAGGGGCTTGGAGCAGAGAAAAGCGCCATTGCGAATCGGGGTTCAGAGGTTCGTGGTGCCAGAGAAACGCAACATCGCAGATGCCGATTTCCCGATAGGGAAATTTACGACAGGAATAAGGAAGTATTGACATTGAGACCCATCAGGTTTCGGGGTTTGGGATAGCACGAGGAACGTGCCCACGAGTTTTTTGATAATGCGGAACCCGATTTCCCGATAAGGCAAAGGGGAGATCACAGGGAGAGAGTTCTGTGGGTATTGAAGAGATCCCGATAAGGGATAAGAAGAGTGTTGTATCTCTTCGGGCTCGTAAAGAAGAAGGTCCTGGTGATCGCGGACGCGCTAGGTGGCGTGGTTGCGTCACTTATTTATTTGACGAAGTCATCTCTTCTCTCTAAGAACATAGAATGATACAAATTCTCATCCTCCCAATGACATTTTTATAACTTGCATAATGATATTTTCCCTCTAAACCCCCCCCTCCCCCCAAAAAAAAATTCCCTCCAAAATTTTCCCCAAGATTTCACCCCAAAATATTCCCTCCAAAATTTCCCCCTTAATTTTTTCCCTCCAAAATATCCCCCCATTTTTTTTCCTTTATTATTTTCCCTTAAAAATTAGAAACTAAATTTACTCTTTTATTTTGTTATTTACATGTTAAATACAATATTTCTCATGTTTATTTATTTATCCAACATTCATTAAACATAGTGATGATCCATATACTTTTAGGTATATATGTAGACAATATACCTAATTTTTATTTATCCGTTATACTAACAGTAATTTATATCCTCTGTGTTATATATACACAGTCTTGTTTTATCTTTTTACATTGTGTGATATCTTGGGTAGTCATCGTTAAAGGATTTGGAGCAAGCTACAAGGAAGAAACATCGATAAGACATCCGAGGAGAATCGAGCATTTCAAAGGTTAGTTATTTTTAAAATTATTACCATTTACCAAAACAAAAATTATAAGATCATCTTTGAATCACATAATAATTTTTCATGCGAAAATTAAAAAACCTTAAATTTTTTTAGATGTTTTCTATTTTTTCTAAAAAACATCCCAACTTTTAAAAAAAATTGAGACTTTTAAAAAAAAAAATTAACAAAATCCTTAAGATTTTTTGAAAAAAAGAAGTCAAATTTAGGTATAGTTTTGTAAACAAACTTAGTTTTTTTATTGTTTTTTACTTAAAGCTTTTTAGTTTTGGCCCATGGTGGTTACTGGGCAATGTTTGGGGCTTGGCCGTGGGGGCTAGGGCAATGCCCTAGCTCGACCAACCCTGTGGTCAAGCCATGGGCGTGGACTATGACTTAATCGTGAGGGGCCAACCCATGGCCAAGCCGTGGGCGTGCCCATGACTTGGCCACGAGGTTGGCCCCTCGTGGCCAAGTCACGGTCAATGCATAAGCCTAATAACTGCATGGGTCAAATGTTTTTAAATATGGGTCAATTTTTATTTATTTTTAATTAGTTCTTAGGGCGATGTCGAGCATCACCTCAGCCCCCCATGACCAAGGCATGGTCCCGACATAAGCCTAATAACTCCATGGGTAAAAAAAAATTAAATATGGGTCAAAAAAATTATACATTTTTTAAATTGGTTCTTATATTCATTGTTTGTTTTTAGTTTATTATAATGTAAAAGGCCTAATTTTCTTTTTTTATCTTATAGGAAAATGGCAGGAAAGAGATTATCTATGAATATATATGGATCACGACTTGCAATAATGGCATCCAAAATTGCAACTGGAACCTATATGAATGTTAGGAAACAAAATGATAGCATAACACCTAAGCTATCAAGGGAAATGAAGAATGTTAGAGAGTGGAAATCTATGGAAGGTGAAAACAAACTGGAATATTCTTGGTTTGTTAAAGACAAGCAAGGAAACAATGGAGATCATATATATTTGTATTGTGTCGAATTAGAACATGTGCAAGGAAATTATCAAGCACTTGGCTTGTTATGAGATATATGTTTGGTGTTAGCCACAAATATTGTTTATGCACTTGTCAAACAAGGCAGAACTTATATCAAGTTTAGATATTTTTTCAAATTGAGCAATTATAACAAGAATGAATGTTTTTTCAGAATTATGTGCATCCATCGTTGATGACATTGAGAAAGAAAATGTAATTTTTTTGTTTTTATTTTTGTGTCGTTTATTATTTTTAGTATCATGGTAATGTTTTAATTTTATTTTTAACATGAAAATATTTTATTTTATTTTTACAGGATTTTGATGAACGACTTTCACATATGTTAGTGGGGATTTACTCTACAAATAATAATATCATGGATGTCATCAACGCTTTTCATATTGAAAAGACACAAGAAGGAAGGGAAAAAAAACATAAAGTAATGGAGGTTGAACCTGCAAGAGTAGAAAGAGAAGAACATGAAATAAGAAAGAAAAATCCTCATTATTGAAATCCTAAAAGGATTACATTTGAAAATAAGGAAACTCCAAATGAATATTTTGTCGAGATTGGTCCCAATGAGGTTATCACTCTTCAAAAAAAAAAAAAACAAGATAAACACAAAAGAGTGATGGTTGATGATGAGTCTATTCCTATTGATTATGAAGAAATCATTTATTTATATGAAACACATTTAAATCATAAGGGGAACAAAACAAATGTTGATAATGTTCAAGAATCCATCATTAGCTTAGAGTATTATAGTGAAAGTCCTAAAGGTAGCAGAGAAACAATAACACCCATGTGTTGATCTAGAGGATGGTATTATGAAAACAACACAAAATTTCATTCGAAATAGAATGAGGACAACAAAGTTAGTTGATGATGGCCACACATTTTAGTTGAATGTGAAAAAACTTTATAAACCCACAGAAGGGAAAGAAAAATATCAAATTAGAAAACCGCATCACTTGCATATTCACAATTTGAAAGCATTGATTAGGTACAATCCATATGCACATGTGGTTGACTACCTAGTTCGTGTTAACCCAATGGAAGTTCCTATGAGGTAAGAATTTGATAGATTAAAATGTTTTGACTACAAATATTATGTGATTGGAGGAAATCATTATGTAGAGGCTAGAAGATAATTGATGCAAAAATATCCCAATAATCCTCTTTTTGAGACAGTCAAATGCATAATTTATGTGGGTTTAACAGATTCAAAAGAAAAGTTACTGGCATGGGATCATAACACAAACAATGAGTACAAAATGTCTATGAATTTCATTCAAATGGTGAGATTTATCCATAATGAATTTTATGAAATATGTCATGGGGAGAGATCAAATGTTGATGTAAAGTTTTAGAAGAAATGTTGTATGGAAATAGGATTCCCACTTGATGATGAAAATACGAAAGAAAAAGATCGCAAAGGAAGTGATATATTTAGAGTTGTGGATAGTTATTTTCAATTGGGATTTAGAACTGGACATGTATGGGATTTGATAGATGAAATATTCACCCTATGGAAAAATATTAGTATAAAAAATCAGAGAGTTGAGGCTAAACTATTGATATGTAGCACAAGTAAGACAGGTCCTGACATAAAAAATCTTCCAGATGATATGACTATAACCCCTTGGAGATCAATACAAAGAATGAAGGATGATAAACTTATCATAACTATATTATCACATGCTAGGTCGGGAGAATTGTCAATGGAATAAATGTGCAATGAATTTAAAAAGTAAGTTTGTTGAGTTATTTTTATTTATGTTAGGACAAGAAAATTAATTTTTTCAGTTTAACATATCAATGTTCTAAGTATTTTGTTATATATATCATTATAACATTATTTTTGTTGTATTTAGTCACAATGTGTATATGATAATACAAGAGGAAATGGTCAAGATGTTGAATGAAGAAAGTTGGGATGGTGTTAAACTCAACTATCCAAATTCAAGCTCTTCAGCAGTATTGAAACAATTTTTTGTTGCATTCAAAAATGTATGTTGATTTATTACATTCATATTATTCATTTGTAAGTTAATTTATTTCTATTTTAATGGTTATAGATATATAACTATATGTTTGTTTGTTTCATTAAATATGCCAAAGAAGAATGCAGATGGAGTACTTGAAACTTTCAAAAGTTTTATTCAAAAAACCAAGTTTGAAAGAGAAAGAAGGAGGCGTGTTCAAAATGTTCAACTTGATGACACCCTTGATCACTACATTTGGAATTGTTGGAAATATGGCTACAACAGAGATGACGCAGATGATCAAGGCGCAGATGATCAAGGTTGTCATTGATGGCAATCGATTGTTTATGAAGAACAGATGCTGAAACATGCTGCAACACAAATGCAAACACAGACGCTGAAAAACAGTGCTGAAACAGCGTTGGAACACAGAAGCTAACGCAGATGGTTAAGGTTGTCATTGATGGCTACAACAAAAGAATGACGCAGATGATCAAGATTGTTTATACGAACACAGAGGCTGCAACATCAATGCGAACACAGATGCTGAAACACGAC
>ML809355.1:98797-117154 GCA_009831015.1 Picea engelmannii
CCCAAGGCCGATATGGGAAGAAAGTATGAAGCTTCTCGAGGCACATGCATAGCAGTTGGACCCCCCAGGACGCTTTTGGCTTTCGTCACATGCATGTATGATCACAAAAGTACAGTAAAAGGTCTTTCTCTTCAAAATGCATAGCTAGGTTAGCTTTTTTAATAGGGTATCCAAGGTGAGCTCCTAAGTTCTGATTCTTTATCCTCCATAGTGAGAAGCCCTCGGTAGATGCAAAATAAATATATTTCTTATATTATGGTAGTTGTAATAAGAAATGATATCTTTTGGGGTTACATATTCAATACGAGATGCTTGAGAATTAGGGTAATTGGTCATGGAATTTTATTGGAGTTTTGTTATTGAAAATATGAAAAAAAATTAAATAAATCATTATTTATAATTTAAATATATAAAAAATATTAATATATATTTATTATATGTGTGTGACAGTTGGGTGTGTTATTTAAAATTTTCTTTTAAAATAATGTAAGTAGTTATAATGTCTTGTGAAATAGTGATTATATCTACTTAAAAAAACATTTTGTAAGTGATAGTTTGGGCTCTTAAATCAACATTTTGTAAGTGATAGTTTGGGCTCTGAAATCAATAACTTCAAAGATTATTAAGTATCTTCAATGTTTTTTTAAATAATGGACCAACTTTTTATAAGGGAGCATATTGGTGAGCTAATGTGCTTGTCTGCTTCATCCTCCACATGGATGGAGTGCAAGGGGTGGTGTCCAATATTTCATCTATGTTACTATGAAACTTTCATTTCTTAATTCATACCAAGAAATCAATAACTTCAAAGATGCATTAAGTACACTTAATGTCTTTTTAAATAATGGACCAACTTTTTATAAGGGAGCATATTGCTGAGCTAATGTGCTTGTATGCTTCATCCTTTACATGGATGGAGTGCAAGGGGTGGTGTCCAATATTTCACCTATGTCACTATGAAACTTTCATTTCTTAATTCATACCAAGAGAATGTTAAACATAATAAACATGTAAATCCAAACATAATCATGGGGTTATGGTCCACTTATATATTAGGATTCATATTACATATATTAAAACTTAAAACTTTGAACTCTAGCTCTTTGAATTTTCATTGATTTTCTAGTCAACTTATTTCTTTTTCAAAGAAAACCTTCATGGGAAAGCCTAGGGATGCCTCATTACATTCATGGATGTCTTTCCTAGTAAACTTGTTGGCATAGACTAGTGCACCTTGCTTAGAGATATTTGAATCACCCATCTGCTAACACAAAATAACCCAAATGCCTAGCAACATTGGTGATGACTAGTCGAGCTAATCTTTTGCTCTCCTCAAATTAAAGAACATGGAAATGCACTTTGATACACTTATATGTGCATGGGTCATGAGATCATCTTTTACTTACTTGTGAACTCTACTATATACTATGATACAATGTTTGGCTAACACAATGTATCATATTAACTATTCAAACTCTATTGTTTCTCATGTTACTTATTTTCATTGTTGACCCATTAGCTTCATTTGTGACTCTACATTTCCTCTCAAACTCTTCATCTTATAATGCAATTGTTTACATTTGTCCTTAACCTTCAAGCTTCCATCAATATATTTGTATCTCACATCTCACTATATTTTCTCTCTTAGTCAGATTCATCCAAAACACTCACCATCACATTCTTCTACACACTTTAGTCACATTCTAATATGTTATTTCATCAAAATTGTTCTCAATGTCATTTTTGTGCTCCATCCTCAATTTTCATGTGCTTCCTACTAACATAGTATGATGATTTCCTTTATTCTATGAATCAAAGCCACACAATGGAAAAACACACTCATACACGAACTACAATTAAAATTTAAATAATAAAGATTCATAACCTCAATTCTATATTCTTTATTGTAAACATAGAGGATTTAAAAACCTTCGGAACTCGTTATGTAATGTACCAATATAGGTATCTAGGGAGCATAATTAATGAAATATGAGGTACCAAAGGAGGTATATAAGGGGATAACTAATGAAGAATAAAGGTTTTATCTTTCATCTACTAAGATTAACTATAAGTGGTATGAGAGCTCTTTCTTGGGAAAAAAGAGGAAGATTTTTTTTTCTTCCTTATTTTTTGTTTTTCAAAATTTTCTGGTAGAAGTAGAATGATTGTGGCATTTCTAAATTGAATTCACAATAGAAATTTAGAGAAGTATCTCATAAATTATACCCATTTCAAGTTGGGGCCTCAAAACCATCTAAGATAATTCTCTCGATGTTATTATGTCTTTGTTTATAAAACATATTATAGTAGCACCGGTGCCAATAGAATTAGAATGGTTGTTTCATTTGAAATTTGGGGTAGTAATAGAAATACAAAGAAGTATTGTGGAAGTTAAATCGATTTCATGTTGGGGCCTCAAACCCCTTGAAGAAATTCTTTTAGCATGATTATCTCTATGTTTATAAAAAAATGTCACACCGCTCATGAAAGTAGAAGAAGAGTGGCCATGGAATTTCACAATTGGTGTCATAATAGAGATTCTGAGTTATGTTATAGAATTTAAAACTCTATTAAGTTAAGACTCAAAATCGCCCTAGGTATTTCTTGCAAGGTATTTTTCTCTATGTCTATGTATGAGATTGTAGTAGGACCTATGCCTTTAGAAGTAGATTGGCCTTGGCATTTTAGAATTGGATCCATAATAGAGGTTCTAATCAATATTGAGTGAGTTCTAGTCATTTCAAATTCACCATCCCAAAACCCTAGTCACACAAAGGATTTCCATTGAAAAGTAAGTTATTTCTTCAAAACCTTAGTTTTAGTTATGGGATTGTTTTCCATGCAAGATGCATTTGATAGGAAAAGTTGATGGTCCTAGTAAAGAATACATAACGACAATGAAGTCACTTTTTCCAAATAATTAGAGAGCTTTGATAATCATTTTCTTACAAGTTGATGCTACCATGTGGTGGAAGTTGCTTAACTATATCAATATGGATGCACTTTCAGATGAAGAATATGAAAAATTATTTTTAGATAGGTGGTCACATGCCCTAAAGAAGAATACAAAAAGAGATAAGGGTTTATTTTCATGTGAAATATTTCTATTATAGGTTCATGAATATCTTTAACAAGAGAAGGACATTATTGCTATAAATGCTAGAAGGAAGAATAATTTTGTTAATGTTGAATTAACTAAAGGTTTGCAGGTCCCCACAAAGCATATCTAGATCATAGAGGTTGAGGGTGAGAATGTTCAATTTTTTTAAAGATTTGAATAATACAATGAATAAATATGTTTGTATTCACATTTTCATGCTATATATATGAATGACGTGGATATTATTCTTGGGTGTATTTGGATAGAATGAGTGGTTACAATTAATAATAATGTTGTTATGAACCACATGAGGAATATATAGGGTTAAATGTATATGATATGACCCTCAAGGGGGGAATATATGGGGACAAATGTACATGTAATGTGTAAATATATATGTAATAGGTTTGGCCTAATAATAAAGGGGCCTCATGTGTACAGGTGTGAATAGGTATATATAGATATCATGCATTCATTATTGTAGAGATGTGAATTGTGATGTATCAGCGTAATTGGGTATTTGGAGGAGGTTTTCTTATTGTTTAAGGAGTTATTGTATAACTTATCTATCTTGGATTTGTGCTGCACACTCACATTCTGTACATAGTGTCTACTTCTGTTCTGTTATGATATTTTAATCATTTGGAACATTACAAATGTGAAAAATAAGATTCTAAATGGCCGATTCGAAACGGAAATATACATGCAACAAGTGGAGGGTTATGTGTGATCAGGCTAGGAGCATTCAAATGTGTACATAGAGTGGATTAAATTATATTCAAAACATAATTCATGTCTAACAAATGTTGACATCATGAGGTTGAAGCTAAGTTTTGTTGACCTATAGTTCAAAAAATAATTCATGACTAACACTCCTCTCTTGGTCTTTCAAAGCTCGGAAATCTTTATCATTTAAAGCACTCAATGTCATCCAACATTTTTGATAATGTAGAGTGAATTCCTTGTGAAAAAACACTTTGGAGAAGATAATTATTCCACTTGAGCATTCCAAGAGCTAATATTTCTATGCTTTACTCTTTTCACATTAGCTAGAAAAAAAAATCACATAAAAATATATATTTAGAAGTTTTAGGTTTTCCGATCCATCTAACAAAAAGCTTAATTATTTTTTTACCAAGTTGCACTTGACATATACTCTTCTTATTCAATTGATTTCCTTCTTACAAAACTTCTCTTAAAAAAATGACTTTTATAGAAATGTAGCACAGAGCATGAAGACTCTATAATGTATAAATTATTTCAACCTTTATGACCACGAATCAACAACACATAATACAAATAATATTAAAAGGATACCAAACATTTTAATGCATGAAAAAAAATGTTTATAACAAACTATGACATGTCATTATCAAGCCTCAACTTCCATCATACTCCCAACTATAAAATCTATAAAAGGCCTCATTACTTTAGCATTGGATAACATATATAATCAAGCAAAACATTGTCCGGAGACTAAACTAGAGAATGTCGATCACCTTGATTTGTTACAACTGAATGATTGAAAACATCATCATCAACATAATCATTTGGAGGAAAATCATCATCAACATTGTGTCCACCATTGACATAATCATCTTCACTTCTTTTGAAATCCCCACTTGAGTGAAAATTTTCACCATCCTACTTAGTGCCTTGAAAATATTCATCAGTATCTTGAAAATCCTCACTTGGAGGAAAATCAACAGCATCAACATTGTTTCCTTTTAATTTATCACTCGGGAAAGAGTGTCCACCAATGGTGTAATCATCTTCACTACTTTGAAAATCCACACTTGAGAGATATTCTTCATCATGCTCATTACTGGCTTGAAAATCCTCACTTAGAGGAAAATCATCATCACCAACATTGCTTCCTTTAAATTCCTCATTCAGGAAATATTGTCCAACATTTCCATAATCATCATCATTACTTTTAAAATCCCCAGTTGGGGGGGCGGGGGGGGATTCTTTATCATCCTCATTCGTGCCTTGGAAATCCTCACTTGGAGGAGAATCTTCATCAGTACCTTCAAAATCCTCACTTGGAGGAAATTCATCATCACCACCATTGTTGTCTTTAAATTCTCCACTCGGAAAGAGTGTCTACCATTGTCATAATCATCTTCACTACTTTTAAAATTTCCACTTGAGGGAAATTCGACATCATATTCATTGGTGCCTTGGAAATATTCATCGCTACCTTGAAACTCCTCAATTGGAGGAAAATTTTCATCCCAATCATTTAAACGTTGATCATAGTCTCCACTTTGACATACATTTTGATTATTTTCATTACTATTAAACTGTTGAATAGATTTATCACCATCATATTCCTTCTCTTCATCATCAATGCCTTCAAAGTCCTCTGATTTAGGACTTTCATGAGGAACATGTTGAATAAAATTGTTTTCACTATGATCAAACTTATGACTAGTTGAAAAATACGACGCCTCATTTTCATTACAAGCATTCCTATCGCATTTACTAGTCCCAACAGAAAAGGTATGAGAACAATTTGTTGATGTCTAAGAAATAAAATCTTATTTATTTGACGAAGTCATCTCTTCTCTCTAAGAACATAGAATGATACAAATGCTCATCCTCCCAATGACATTTTTATAACTTGTATAACGATATTTTCCCTCTAACCCCCCCCCAAAAAAAAAAAATAAAAAAAAATTCCCTTCAAAATTTTCCCCAAGATTTCACCCCAAAATATTCCCTCCAAAATTTCCCCCTCAATTTTTTCCCTCCAAAATATCCCCCCATTTTTTTCCTTTATTATTTTCCCTTAAAAATTAGAAACTAAATTTACTCTTTTATTTCGTTATTTACATGTTAAATACAATATTTCTTATGTTTATTTATTTATCCCACATTCATTAAACATAGTGATGATCCATATACTTTTAGGTATATATGTAGACAATATACCTAATTTTTATTTATCCATTTTACTAACAGTAATTTATATCCTCTGTGTTATATATACATAGTCTTGTTTTATCTTTTTACATTGTGTGATATCTTGGGTAGTATTTGTTAAAGGATTTGGAGCAAGCTACAAGGAAGAAACATCGATAAGACATCCAAGGAGAATCAAGCATTTCAGAGGTTAGTTATTTTTTAAATTATTACCATTTACCAAAACAAAAATTATAAGATCATCTTTGAATCACATAATAATTTTTCATGCGAAAATTAAAAAACCTTAAATTTTTTTAGATGTTTTCTATTTTTTCTAAAAAACATCCCAACTTTTTTAAAAAATTGAGACTTTTTTAAAAAAAGATTAACAAAATCCTTAAGATTTTTTGAAAAAAAAGAGTCAAATTTAGGTATAGTTTTGTAAACAAACTTAGTTTTTTTTTTATTGTTTTTTACTTAAAGTTTTTTAGTTTTGGCCCATGGTGGTTACTGGGCAATGTCTGGGGCTTGGTCATGGGGGCTAGGGCGATGCCCTAGCTCGGCCAACCCTGTGGTCAAGCCATGGGCATGGACTGTGACTTGGTCGTGAGGGGACAACCCATGGCCAAGCCGTGGGCGTGCTCATGACTTGGCCACGAGGTTGGCCCCTCGTGGCCAAGTCACGGTCAATGCATAAGCCTAATAACTCCATGGGTCAAATGTTTTTAAATATGGGTCAATTTTTTTTTTTTAATTAGTTCTTAGGGCGATGTCGAGCATCACCTCAGCCCCCCACGACCAAGGCACGGTCCTGACATAAGCCTAATAACTCCATGGGTAAAAAAAAATTAAATATGGGCCAAAAAAAATTATACATTTTTTAAATTGGTTCTTATATTCAATGTTTGTTTTTAGTTTATTATAATGTAAAAGGCCTAATTTTAATTTTTTATCTTATAGGAAAATGGCAGGAAAGAGATTATCTATGAATATATATGGATCACGACCTGCAATAATGGCATCCAAAATTGCAACTGGAACCACTATGAATGTTAGGAAACAAAATGATAGCATAACACCTAAGCTATCAAGGGAAATGAAGAATGTTAGAGAGTGGAAATCTATGGAAGGTGAAAACAAACTGAAATATTCTTAGTTTGTTAAAGACAAGCAAGGAAACAATGGAGATCATATATATTTGTATTGTGTCGAATTAGAACATGTGCAAGGAAATTATCAAGAACTTGGCTTGTTATGAGATATATGTTTGGTGTTAGCCACAAATATTGTTTATGCACTTGTCAAACAAGGCAGAACTTATATCAAGTTTAGATATTTTTTCAAATTGAGCAATTATAACAAGAATGAATGTTTTTCATAATTATGTGCATCCATCGTTGATGACATTGAGAAAGAAAATGTAAGTTTTTTGTTTTTATTTTTGTGTCGTTTATTATTTTTAGTATCATGGTAATGTTTTAATTTTATTTAGTACATGAAAATATTTTATTTTATTTTTACAGGATTTTGCTGAACGACTTTCACATATGTTAGTGGGGATTTACTCTACAAATAAAAATATCATGGATGTCATCAACGCTTTTCATATTGAAAAGACACAAGAAGGAAGGGAAAAAAAACATAAAGTAATGGAGGTTGAACTTGCAAGAGTAGAAAGAGAAGAACATGAAATAAGAAAGAAAAATCCTCATTATTGAAATCCTAAAAGGATTACATTTGAAAATAAGAAAACTCCAAATGAAGATTTTTTCGAGATTGGTCCCAATGAGGTTATCACTCTTCAAAAAACGAATAAACAAGATAAACACAAAAGAGTGATGGTTGATGATGAGTCTATTCCTATTGATTATGAAGAAATCGTTTATTTATATGAAACACATTTAAATCATAAGAGGAACAAAACAAATGTTGATAATGTTCAAGAATCCATCATTAGCTCAGGGTATTATAGTGAAAGTCCTAAAGGTAGCAGAGAAATAATAACACCCATGTGTTGATCTAGAGGATGGTATTATGAAAACAACACAAAATTTCATTCGAAATAGAATGAGGACAACAAAGTTAGTTGATGATGGCCACACATTTTAGTTGAATGTGAAAAAACTTTATAAACCCACAGAAGGGAAAGAAAAATATCAAATTAGAAAACCACATCACTTGCATATTCACAATTTGAAAGCATTGATTAGGTACAATCCATATGAACATGTGGTTGACTACCTAGTTCGTGTTAACCCAATGGAAGTTCCTATGAGGTAAGAATTTGATAGATTAAAATGTTTTGACCACAAATATTATGTGATTGGAGGAAATCATTATGTAGAGGCTAGAAGAGAATTGATGCAAGAATATCCCAATAATCCTCTTTTTGAGATAGTCAAATGCATAATTTATGTCGGTTTAACAGATTCAAAAGAAAAGTTACTGGCACGGGATCATAACACAGACAATGAGTACATAATGTCTATGAATTTCATTCAAAGGGTGAGATTTATCCATAATGAATTTTATGAAATATGTCATGGGGAGAGATCAAATGTTGATGTAAAGTTTCAGAAGAAATGTTGTATGGAAATAGGATTCCCACTTGATGATGAAAATACAAAAGAAAAAAATCGCAAAGGAAGTGATATATTTAGAGTTGTGGATAGTTATTTTCAATTGAGATTTAGAACTGGACATGTATGGGATTTGATAGATGAAATATTCACCCTATGGAAAAATATTAGTATAAAAAATTAGAGAGTTAAGGCTAAACTATTGATATGTAGCACAAGTAAGACAGGTCCTAACATAAAAAATCTTCCAGATGATATGACTATAACACCTTGGAGATCAATACAAAGAATGAAGGATGATAAACTTATCATAACTATACTATCACGTGCTAGGTCGGGAGAATTGTCAATGGAATAAATGTGCGATGAATTTAAAAAGTAAGTTTGTTGAGTTATTTTTATTTGTGTTAGGACAAGAAAATTAATTTTTTCAGTTTAACATATCAATGTTCTAAGTATTTTGTTATATATATCATTATAACATTATTTTTGTTGTATTTAGTCACAATGTGTATATGAGAATACAAGAGGAAATGGTCAAGATGTTGAATGAAGAAAGTTGGGATGATGTTAAACTCAGCTATCCAAATCCAAGCTCTTCAGCAGTATTGAAACAATTTTTTGTTGCATTCAAAAATGTATGTTGATTTATTACATTCATAGTATTCGTTTGTAAGTTAATTTATTTCTATTTTAATGGTTATAGATATATAACTATATGTTTGTTTGTTTCATTAAATATGCCAAAGAAGAATGCAGATGGAGTACTTGAAACTTTCAAAAGTTTTATTCAAAAAGCCAAGTTTGAAAGAGAAAGAAGGAGACGTGTTCAAAATGTTCAACTTGATGACACCCTTGATCACTACATTTGGAATGGGCTCGATTGTTCAATATAAAGTGATATTAGGTGATTGTGAACAACTTGCAAATATTGTTTCTAAAAAAGAATACTCCCTAGTTATTGCAGGTAACCCTCATGGTTATAATATCCAAAACATTGGATATGATACTGAGCCTTATACTTACCAAGATCTCAATAAAGTGGTTATGGGATTTATGGAAGTTACAACATTACCATTTTGGAGATTTCTAGTATTTGATTCAGACACACAACAAGGACTAGTACAATCAAGCTTCAAGGGGAAAGAAAAGATAAGGGTGCAATTTATTTGTAAGATATTGAAAGTGTATGTTTAGCAATTAAGATTAGAAAACAATGTTATTAATTCACAAGTTAATTGAATTTGCACTTATGTATGTTATAGGCACAAGACTAATATTCAGAGCTCCAATAGAGAATCATTTAAACATGATTTTGAGAGTATACATCTTGCAACCTGGACAAAAGATGATTCTTATAATTCTATTCTTGTCAATGCAAAGGATGGAGAGACTCCTAGTAGTATATTGGTATACAATGTTGTGGTTAGAAAGATAACATATGAGGAAAAACATTTGAAAGGAGAGATGGTTAACATTTATCAAAAACCACAAGATTAATTAATTATCTTATAGATACATTTTCAAATTAAGGAGATTGAGTTTTAGATTTGTTCTCGGGTTCAGGTAAGAATTATGATCTAATATTTATGAAATCATACTTCATTCTTATATTATTTTTAATTTATGTCTTTTAACAATATCTAACTTCATTATTTATTTTTTATTTGGTTATTAGGTATAAAATTAGTGTGTTGCCTACATAAATGAAGGAATTGCATAGCAATTGAAACTGACCCAATGTAATGCAGTTTTATTCAACAAAGAAATAATGTTATTCCAACTCTTCCAGATGAAATGCAAGAAGTTGGTTTGAGGAAAGAATATTTTAGTGAATCAAAGGTGGCAAAATTGTCAAAGGAACATCATGTACCATTAGGAGGAATGATTGGAAATGATCACTTTGGAGAACTTGCGGATATCAAAGAGCCAATGGAAGAACAAAATTACACAATGGAAACACAAAATGATGTCGAAGAAGATGATAATGTGTCTATTGAGAATGGTGAATTTGGGATATATGATATTGTTGATTAGTTTTAAGGTGCCTTTGAAGATGATGCTCAATTTTGCAAATTTTTGATGAGCTATAATTGTAATGTTTTGACTTTCATATTTTAAAATAAGAATAAAGATGTATCTATTGTTGTTTTGTGATGAATCTTTTTATTTTATTTTATTTTCATTTTATTTGTATGCGAATCACTATACACTGGACATTTTTATTAAATGTTGTCATTTTTTACTTCAAATGTATAAAAATATGAAAGAAAACGATAATTTTTTTATAAAATTTTGACTTTTTTTTGTTCAATTATGTTCATAAAAATGTTTTATTTGACATGTTATTTTAAGGAATATGTACAAAAAATGTATAGTTTTTTTTATTATATATGGCTATAAAATGTGTATTTTTTTGTTAAATATTCAAAAATAGTGTTATTTAATTACATTTTTTTTCGATGTATTGAAGTAAAGGTAAACAATATTAAATGATGTTTTTCACTATATTTGAAAGGTGTGGAACAATAAATTAATTAAGGAGATAAAATTATATGAAAAATCGTAACTTCAAAAAAGTAAATGGTAAAAAATATTTTTAAGATTGAAAGAAGCTTGAAAAAATGACTAAAAACATCGTTGAATAAAAACAAAATTAAAAAAAATTGAAAATAGATGAAAAATAAGCATTTTAAAAAACAATGTGGAAACATTGTGGATCGAAAAATTTAAAATATCGAGAAACCACCTAAAAATGGAGGGGGGTGCTATTGGTAGTACCATTTTTAAAAACAAGGTATAAAATTGGACCAAAAAAAAAACGAGAACTCTGTAGAGTTCTCGTTAAGTTGGTAACTATGTTGTAATAAACCAATGAAGAAAAGGGGCTAAGTGATGGAATAAACTAGGGTTTTATCAACCAACAAAATCTAAAATTATAAATGCATATAAAATCCCTAAAACCCTAGACGTCTAGCCCTAAAAGGCTGAAATAACAAATCAACAATACAATTTATGGTTTAAAAATGATTACTAAGTCAACAATATGCATGAATATCAAAACGTCCAAGTCTTTTATGGTTGAAAATGAATATATTGTTGTTATAAAACCCTAATCTAACACTAAAACAATAAAAAAAAGTTGAAATTTAGAATTTTGTGATTAACTATTGGGAGAAAGACACCTTTGAATTAAGGACATTTGGGGTGAATTAAGGACACCTTTGAAGAGACGTAAGTGAATCTAGGGTGATATTTAGGTTTTTTCACTACCAATCCTAGAATATCCTCCTATTATATTACTAGGTCTTCAAAGATGACTCAAGAGAAGGTTCATCAATAGTAAGCTTCCAAGAGTTTTGAAAAGAAGAGTTTGTTCAAGAAAGATCCAAGAGAATGCATCATTACACTTACATTCATTCATAAACAAGACCACAAGACAAAAAGAGACCACTTACTCAAGAAATATTACATCCATAAAAAATCTAGCAATGAAAATCCATGAAATAGAAAGAGCATCCACAAGACATCTTCTCCAAAAAGTTTCTCTAACTAGCCATACATAGTGATTTGTCACTACAAGGGAAAGACCCTCTGGAAGAGTTTTTTGCGGACGCTCCTATAAAAATATCCCAAAACTTCATTTATAGTGGAGGTGAGCGGCCGAAATTTTTAGCGGATTTTTTTACACCGGTGCTTTATAAGTACATAATGCACCGGTGCATTTTCGACAACAAGTGCATTGGTTCCCTCAAAACTAGTGCACCATAGCAGGGTTATTTCAAATAAAGAACAATACTATCCGATGTTCTACATAAATAAAGATGTACCGGGAAATAATGACACATCATAATAACATTCTTTTAAAAATACATGGTGCACAACATAACACTGGAAGCATCGGTGTGCTATTAGTAGAGCACAACGTCATATGGTTAAATAAAAAACATTTACGCAACAATGTAGGATTGTGTCAAAAAAAATATACAGGTGCCCTCCATTGTATCATGTGCATCAATGCTTCAATATAGATCACTGTGTTAGGGTTAATTTCCAAATTTAGGTGGTGCGCTCTGTAAACCCAAGCGCATCGAGGCGTCTATTATTATACTGCATTGTGTCATGCTTAAAAAAAAAATTCGCACTATTGTAGTTTGTCAAAAAAATAAAAGGCAGTGCGCTATGGAGTCTTATACGGATCAGTGCGCACACAAACACACGTGCATTGTGCTAGGGTTGTTGTTTTTTTAATATATAACTAGTGCACTCATTAAACATGTATGGCCTGGTGCAATTGTGAATCAGGCGCACCAAAACATGGTTTTATTAAAAACAATTACCGAAAGTAAAAATCATTTTTACCATTTTCAGTGTTGTAGAGCTCAAAAGCACCAGTGCAACCTTTACCTATATGAAGCTCCCTTCCATCGATGCTTTCCTTGGTTGTGTCCCTTTCATCTGTTGTTGGGTGCATGAATTTCAAATTTTTCCAAACGGTGGGAAAATTTAGTTTGTTTAAGTACATTGCAACCATGCCTCCCCGAAAAAAAATGTCTAGGGAATCTCCTTATTTCTTCATAACTTAAGTTTTCACCGGTTTAAAATTTAAAATTGAGTGAAATTTTAAGTGTAAAAAAAAATAAAACAAAACTACGTAGTGTGTTCGAGGCTCTCGGCTCACACTGCATATGGTGTGACCTGTAAATTTATAGGGTGCACCACGTACCTTGTTACATTTCTCAGCAATGTGTTGGTAAACATAAACGCACCGACGCGTCTGTTTAACGACACACCGAAGAAAATCATTTAACTAGTGGGGCGGTGTGTCAAAGTACATATAACGCACTAAGGCATTAAAGTACATAGCGCACTGCCCTTATCAGATATATTTTACACAATCTGTTGGTAAACGTGTGCACTGGGTCATTCATGTTTACCAAACGCACCGTAGAGAAATGTAACATTGTGTTGTGGTGCACCCAATAATTGTTTTGGTAGCACCGTGCACAGTGCAATAGTAACGATCGAAACACACCATTATAAAGTTCCATGCTCAATTTTTTTTTAAATTTTATGTGACAGTGCGATTATGTTAGTTACGCGCACCCGTGCGTGTAGGGAACGTATACGCACTGCATTTTTTTGGATAATTTTAAATAATTGTTTACTTGCTTTAAAAAATTAATTTGTTTTTTGGTTTAAGCAGTGCGTATGATAAACGTAATGCACCGGGGCGTATTATTTGTAGTGTAGCGTCCCGGTGCGATATTGTTTTCCAACACACCGTACAACACAGTAGAACATTTTTGTTCGGTGTGTTAGTTTACACAAATGCACCGGTCGCAGTGCTCAGAATATATATGGGTGCACCGCGAACGATCCATGACTATTTCTTTGGCACATCGTTAATGAAATTATCTTATTTTTTGAAGGAAGTTATTTTTCTGTATTTATAGATAAATTTACCATTCAGTGGACTTTTTTAATGTTTTGTGTATGAGTGAGGCTGATGTATTTCACATGTTAATCATGCAAAGACGTGAGTGGAGAGAGAAGCAACAGTAGTAGCAATATCAGAGGGTGGACTTGTACAATGTTGTACGATAATGGGAGGTGAGGGAGAGGGAGAGGGATTTATACCCTTGCCCTATTACTCTAGCGACTCATGCTCTCTTGATGGATGTAGGCCTCCTTAAGTACTATAAGGAGGCTACATCCATTAAGGGACACTCTGGCTTGTTAGTGCATCTGATCCGTCAATGGGATGTCCATTGACAAGATTTTTGTGTGGGTTTGGATTAGTGGTACCATCCCACTAAGGAGAATATTTACTTTATCACTGGACTATCCAGGATAGGGAAGGATTTTCCCCAGTTCCCAAATGTCCCAGTAGGTGTTTTCATTGAGAGTCATCTCATGTACTCTCAGCGATATATTGGGGTTGAGGTACTATCCCCAGTTGATTTTCAAGTGTTTGGTGGACAACTGAAAATCGCTTATTTCGGTGTAGAGGAGGTTAGGTGCCTCTCACTCTTAGTGACTACCATAGCCCATTTTACCAGTGATGGGAAGCACATTAGCTGCCATCTTTTGTATTATGTTGATTCGTTGGTACAACAACCACGGTGTATCATATGGTCTACCATTTTTTTACGACATTTTTGTATAGCGCTTGACAAATGTCAGGTTATGATAAGTGGGAGGTTGAAATTCCCATTTTCCTCAAAGTTGTTTTCCTTATCTTTTGAGAGGTTTCCAGAGATGAGGTCGACTTTTGTCTGTAAGCCTCCTAGGTCAAGGACTCATGTGCGAATGCGCATGTGGGGAGAGATGATTCCCAAGAGGGGTTAAGCGGAGTTTCCGGCCAGGATTACATCAGACACACTAGGGCTACTAGGCAGTGCGACAGATCACATGTTCGTCATGGTGTCTTGTCCTTACGCAAGTATGGATTGGCAATATTCGCCACCATATGATAGAAGTAATATTAGTGTTTTGTTTAAATTAATATAGTTTCATTTTATCGTCTTACTTAATTAGAATAAAATTAATTCTAACATGTTCTTTAACTTGTTTTATTAAATTGTTTAATGAATTAATTGTGTAATTATTGTTCTGTACTATTTATATTACAGATATTTTCACTTTCATTGGGGACGTGCCTTCTCCCCTAGAAGATGACGATGAGGAGATGATGCCTAAGGTTGCAACAGGTCAGGGTCTTCAGGAGAAGATACCCAGCGACATGCGTCATAGGCCTGATACTAAATTTAGGTTGGAGTGTGGAGATAGAATCTATGTACTTTTGACTGAGGTGGGAGTCTGCCATGCCCTGATGAGAGACATCAGAGCATATCCTACGCTATTGAAGATTTGGAGGGATATGTTGCATGATTTGATGCCTCTTATGTGTCATATCATTGGAGTTGTCATGATACTATCAACGAGGAGGGCTCTCGATGATAGACACAACTCTTCTTCCAGTACGACCCGTTCATCTAGTACCCCATTGATTGATGAGGGTGGTCGTGATCATCCTTCTCCACATATTTCTCATCCTCCTTCACCTCACCCAGATCATGAGGAGGCAACACATATTCCCCATCCTCCTATTTCACCTCACCTAGATGAGCATGTTGGACCTATTCATCATCCTCCTCTTTCACCTCACCTAGATGAGCATGCCAGATCTATTCCTCATCCTCCTTTTCCACCTCACCTAGACGAGGAGGCAGGACATATTCATTATCCATCATCGTTCACTACAGACCAAGCCTCCACTATTGATCAGAATTTGGACCAGGGGTCAAATTTTAGCTCAAAAATCAACATTCTCGGAATTGCCTCAAAACAAACGAGAGAGTAACCCTCATCATCACGAACCCAACACAACTCGTTTCGTCTCAAACAGACGCCGGGAGCGAGAGATGTCATGATCTGTCTGAATCGTCAAACAGGTAAAAAAAAAATGGATGTTGATTGTGTAGTCCGTACATTCCGTACGGATGCTGACGTGGTAGGTCCGTACATGATGATGTGGCAGAGTACGAATCACACATGGCAGTTGATGTGGCAGGCATTGTTGGCAGGACACGTGGACGAGTAGACTGTTGACACGTGGCGTTTAAGTGGCAAATGATATGGTGCCACGTGGCCCATTCATGGGCTGCCACGTGGCACCCCTTTATTGGCTATTGGTTTATTGGTTTGTAAATCAAAATTTTATGGGTCCGTGGGGGTCGAACCCCGGACCTCCCCTTTTGGCACCGCGCTTTGGTAGATGGTGGGCTACCACTAGCCCACATGGTGGTTCTTAATAACCATATGCCTTTTAATATATTTAAAGTCGAGTTATATTGTAAATGGCGGGGGGTCGGGCCGGGGCTTAGCCCCTACCCATGGTTTTATACTTTGAAACATATGATCATACATTTGATAAATGGTGCGCGAGGGTTTTGAAATATGGCCCATGGTTTTATTATATTACATACAACCCTGTCCTTGTTACATGGTGCGCGCGAGAATGTAATTCAAATGCAGCCCCTGGTTACACTTGCGCTGCATATGACCACGCCCTCCATGTAGGTACGCGCATGGGGTGATTCAAATGTTAAAGCCCGCAGTTCTATATGTTACATGTGACCACCAACGACACGCGCGCGGGGTTTTCAATATAGCCCGTGGTCCTTTATATTATGCCATGTGACCACAACTGGAGCGCGGGCTGGATTTTAAAATTGATTCAAATGGTTAACACATCCGCCTGCCACATGTCACACCTAGACTTAACCTTGGAACGGGTGCCTAATTTTGCGCTGGGACGTGGTCATATGACCCCCCATGCGCCCTACACCTCCGACTTTGGGGGCTCTAATTCCGTTAACCATTCGACAAATTGGTGCATTTTGTGGAGATGCGCGTGGGTGCTGGGTTTAGGCACGAGAAACGCCCAAAAGCCAAGTTACACACACACAGGTGCGTTTTGGCGAACCAGAGACAACAAGCTTGAAGGAGGAAAATGGCAGGAGGCCTAACTTCTTCATTTTTTGGCCAAATGAGGTGCCGAAAAAGCCCAGCTAGGGGTTTTTGGACATTCTAAATCCATTGGCATTGTTTTCACAGCCATTTGAAGACTTCTTTTGTAGGTTTTTAACCATTGAAGTTTCAGGAAGCTCCAGGGAGCTTGAAGCCCTCATTGTTTGAGTTCATGCACATATGAGCCTATGTTTGTTTTCTGTGATTGAATAATCATTTTTGGTTAATTATTATGCTCTGAACATTTTGGGATAGGTTTCAGATCCATTTGAAGACTTTTACAGGTGTTTTTGCCAAAGATAATCTCAGGGAAGCTTAAGGCCACATATAGAAGAGGTCATGCCCAAATGAGCCATGATCCATTTTCATAGTTCTATTAGTCATTTTTGGGGTTTTTATGTATTCTGAACCCAATGGTACAGTCAGAATTTCCATTGGAGTTGAGAAGAAACTTGTAAAAGAATATTTGACAAACTAATCCCAAAGAGCCTAGTCCATTGAAGGAGGCTCAAGGAGATGTAGCCCAGAGAGGGGTGAACTCCTTTATCATCTTGTTATTGTTGTGAGTTTGATGGTTTATTTGTTGCAAGTTATGTTGTTGTGTATTTGTTTAAAGAACATATTTAACCATTTAAAAGAACATTTCCTCACACCTGAACAATTAAAAGAAGAAGCATAAACTTGACACATAATATATCTTGCAAATTTTAATACATTGAGCAAGGTCCTGTAAAGTTTATTTTATTGAGGTAGAGGGTGCTTGCATAGCATAACAAGTTAGCCTTCTATTTTCAGATTAGAATGGTATCAGAGCATAGTTTGATTTTCTCATGTATTTGCCATTGATAGCTTGAGATTTAGCTGTTGGTATTTGTGCAAGTTTTGTGTTGAAGTTTGATATCTTGCAAGGATGGAAGAAGCTTCAAACATTGATAGTTCCCATACATCTTCATTATCCAAGTTCTTTGACAAAGAGATGTTGAAGGAGTTGCTAACCATGAAAGATATGGTACAAGAGTTGTGGGAAGATAGAGAAGAGAGCATTTTCCTTCAAGAGTAGTTGATGGCCATGAAGGAGGAGAAAGACCAGCTTCTTGAAAAGTTGCATGAGATGGAGACTCAACTCCATGAGGCAAAGGAAACCCTTACCAAGTACATGCATGAACATGAGGTATGTAATGTTATTTTATCTTCAAATTCCTCTCAAGAAGAATGCTTTGGTGTTTTTGAAAA
>ML809355.1:136552-154613 GCA_009831015.1 Picea engelmannii
AATTTTGTGATATTTAGTTTTCATATATCAATATAAAAATACTTTATTTTCATGTTATTTTTTCAGGAAAATTATGAAAATCCTAGAGGACCAATGAGATGATATCCGAAATATGTCAGTAGGAATGTCCCAAAAGATGGTCAAAGAATTTGACATAATTGCATCGTAGCAGGAGATATCTCAACAACAATGTGCTTCAAATGTATGTAATCATTGAATTTTTCTATTAACTACAAATAATTAATTATACATTAAATATTATTTTTCAAATATTCTCTTACAAAAAAGTAAATAAAATGGAACTCATTCTGCACATAAAACTAGACGACAAGGAAGAAAAGGGTTGATAGCAAAGTTTGTGAGTAATTGTTATTTCCTTATAACAACTTAAGTTTTTATTTTTGTATATTTTAAGTTGTTTTACAACAGCTATCATTGAATGTCTTCAAACAGGGGCTAACATACAAATAAGATCCATCAGAAAAAATTGATTGACATTGGGTTAATTAAGGGTTGTCAGTATATGTTGGCATATAAAAAATTAATTGTCGAATTTGTAAGTATAATCATGTTGTTTTACTTCCATCATTTTATAATTAACGAAACAAAAATAATACTTGATATTAAATCTATGATTTATTATGGGGTATAAAACTTGCAGGAAACAAAGTATGGAATTGAGCCTGTTATCCCCAGTTTTCAGGGATAACTAGGAGATCATGTCTTGAGGCCCACAAGTCCTAGACATGGAGTACCGAGAGCATGATTGACCTGAGCATGGCCCTGGAGGGTCCACCTTTTATTCTTCCATCATCTTCATCTCGTCAGCAACAACATCCATCACCATCGGCTTGGTCCTGTATCAAAAGAGGTTCTTACTCCATGAGGTAATTAGTCCAGGTATCATGGTATGTGTCACCTTTGATCATTAAAACCTTTAAATATATGCATCTGATTCCTTTTATTTCTAACTACTGCTTGGATCTTACACTTTCCCACTTGACCATGTTTGGGGGGATTGACAGGGTGCCCTAGCAAGCCAGTGTCTGTAGGTTTTGGTTTTCCACTAGGGGGATTTCTAAAAATCCATCGTCCATTCCCATCATAGTACCACTTTTGCATCTTATTTCCCGCTCATTTATCCCATTCCCCTTGTCCGGGCATTGGGTTGACCTATTTACAGGACTTCACCTTACCTCATGGGAAGAAGGGGCTAACGACCCAAAAGGTAAAAGCAAGTTGGTAAAAGATAAAAGCCTAAGAATAAAACCTCAAGATGCTTCACCTAGGGATCCCCGAGAAAGCAATAAAAGACTTCTCAACAAGAAACAAGAGGGACCCGGAAAAGTAATAAAACAAGAACTAACCAGAGGATAGGGTGTCTCATCACGAGCCAACCTATTAGGTTCATGGGTACCTAGCAGTATGAAATTTCCACCAACTAGTTACCATGCTAGGGCAGTGACTCTTGGTTGCATGGCCAAGGGAAAGGGGGTCTTGTCATGAGCCAGCCTTCTCATTTCTGTGAAAGTACTTGTGGGTAACGCTGTCAGCTCTGGTCACCATGCCAAGCAAGTGTCCTCTGATTAGCTCTTGAAAAAAAAGAAAATAAAAGAATAAAAAGAATAAAGGTAAGAATGGGCTTGGAAAAAATGCATCCATGACAGGTACAACTCACCTTCTACAAAGGCACCCACAGGTAACACTTTTTGCATTCTTGGCCCTCACTGCACCCACATGCTTGGACATCCCCTAACCACATCACCTCACTTACATGGTTTGGATTAGGTCTTCCTAGGAACTTTCCCTTTCTAGTGGAAACTAGCCCAATAGAACGCCTTGTCGTTTTCTCCAGACTTGTATTGCAGGCTTGTGTAACATCTTTGAGCTGTTAACTGATGTATTAGGGATTTTATGCATATTTTTAATAATATTGATGATGAGATGTGATTGAAATGGCTATGATCCCCGTGACTGATGAGCCCTTGAAGGTCATAACCTTTGATGTGCAGTACCATGCCTGACGGACATGTACCATTTGGACCGGTACACATGGGGAGATGATCAGTTCGAACCTCCATGGGGATGAAGAGCCCACTAGATGGATGTTGAGACCCCATCAGGGGGAAGAGATAGGACACAAATGGATCAGAGACTCTACACCAAAGAAGAAGAGAACGTTCCACTAGAGGCACCCCAACACAACTTGACCTAGGGGGGTTGAGCCCTTTCCAGTGAAAGGTTGGCCTTGGAAGGCCTGGGACGTCACCCTTGATGACCATGACATCATCCATCCTATTGGACGTCTTGGGAGGCAGACTGGGTAGCAGTGGCATGTGTGGTAGGTTGGAGAAGCCCAAGGAGGGCTAATGTTTTGCTCCAGGATGCTTCATTTTCCCTAGAAGGGGCTAGCGCCTCCTTTACAGGGGATTTTATTCTCCTTTCAACTCGATTTAGGGTTTTAACTTGACAATTTAATGTAAAATAGTATGATTTGATATTCTGGCCTTGTTGGCCTTTTTGTGATCTAAAAAGTAAATTAGGTCATTGATACACTATATATTGAGGGTTTTCACTTTCATTGTTTCATAACTACTCATTCACTCCATAAGGAGGTCTGAAATTTGCACCCTATCTTGGGTATTTAGCTGATTAAGGGAGGCACACTTGTTGAAGGAAGATATTTTTGGCATTTGTGGTGTTTCTCTTGAAGGAAGGTGTTACAACTAGGGTTTGCATGGTTATTTCTTGATGAATTGTAAGTATTTTTCTGCAAAACTTCTTAAATGAATGGTTGTAGTCTTATTTTCTTGCATGTATTTATAATTTGTTGAATCAAAACCCTAGGTGACAAGCACACAAGTAGGTCCTTGTCTCATGTCCCCTGATAGAGAAACTTTCAGCCTTTGAAGAATAAGAAGAGATCCTAGTTGTAGCTACACTCCTTTTTCTTCCTCTCCTTTGCTAGCCGTACCATTTAGACTTCAAGAGGAAGAAGACGTCCCAGGCATAGGTTATCTAAACTTAGGGTTGTTTTTATTTTAGGGTTTGATGAAAGAGCCTTGCTGTAGAAACACTCTCCCTCATTAAGCCTTCTTGTCTTGATTTTGTGCTTCATCTGAGCTAGTCGTTTTGTTGGGAAAGAGGAGAGAGCACGAGGCCTTGCTTTAGCAACACCAGAGTGAGCCTCTTTCCCCTAGGGTTTTTATTTTGAGGCCTTGCCTCAGCAACACCTCAAAAATCTTCCCTCTAGTCCTTAAAATCTTTCCTCCTTAAACTCTTGTGTCCTTCACTTATGACTCCATTAAACCCTAAGGCACTGATCTAGAAGTCCTCCAATGTTGAAGTGAAATTGGTCAAACAACTCTCAAACTCTTTGAATTTCAAAACCCTAACTACACCAACCCTAGCTTAGATTAACCTACTAACCCTAAGTTGATGATTTCATCATTGGTTATTTCATCTTTAACGCAAAAACATATTGTTTTTAAAAAGCAATTGAATGGATGTTTAGGCATTAATTGAATAAAGTGTTGATTGGTTACATTGAATGCCACATTGTTCCAATACTTATTGGCGAAGTGTTATATATTTTCATTACTATTGATAAACATTGACTTCGTCAACATTTATTGCTAATTGCTTATATATATATTCATTAGATAGTCTTGTGAAGTACTAACCCATTGAAATATAGCTTGCATATATCTGTTTGTTGTTGCTTTGTTCCAAGCAGGTGTTCTTCATTGGGGACTTACTTTATTATTGGTTGTTTATTCGGTACTATCTATTTTGGTGGTGACTTGTGAGGGGGAAACTTACCTTTGTCTTATTAGACTTTTGCCTCTTCAAAGCCCCAGGTCACCGAGGACGTCTCCCCTGGGCCTAACCTCCCTAAAGAGAAAAAACCATGCCATTGTGGTGACATTGGGTGGGATTGGTTCCTGTTACGCCAGTTTGGCCTTTTATCTTATAGCCTTTTCTCCTAGCTACAAACTGTGCGATAACATTTTGGTGCCATTGCTGGAGAACACTGAGTCAAACCTTCCTCAGACGACACTTTTTGGTAAGCCTTGCCTCTAGGGTCTTTATCTTACAAGCTTACCTGGCGACTCCACTAGGGTGTTTTCCCTTCTTTGATGGTTTCAAGCAAATCATCTGGCGATTCCAGAAATAGCTAATGACAACCCGTAGTGGGCGTCAATATATACTTTCATCTACTACTATGACCTCCACAAATCCTATCACCCCTGTAAGTTCTCCCAAATAGTCTCATGAAGAACTCTTTGGCCCTTTAAGCTTACCTAAAACCCAAGGGGGGTTACATGATCTACCCAAAAAGGTCGAGTATTGGATACCTAATTTTTCAGGTGAAGATGGATACTATGGCAACTCTCATTGGACCAACTTCTATAATTCATTCTAGTTTCACCAATCTAGACAAGAACACCCTGATGAGCTCACTCACCGGAAGTGCCAAAATATGGATTAACAAACTCTCAAAAGGAAGCATCAAAACCCCTGAAGATCTTGAACAAGCCTTTAAGAAAGATTGGTGTGAAAAAGAAAGAATGGATTCCCTTTACTCTCAATATACTGATATTTTCAAAGCTTCTAGCGAGAGAATTAGGGATTTCAATGATAGGTTCAACCTTCTCCTCAAAAATATCATACCTAGTTTCTCAGAAGAAGTTGTCCTCCAACACTACTTGAACTCGTTGGAAGGAGTTTTGCAGTTTACTCTCAAAGATCGGTCACCCTTGACTCTAGAAGAAGCACAAGATTTTGCTTGCCAGATTGAGAGGAACCTTGAATTCAAAGGCTACATCCACCAGGTCAATCTCTCACACAATAATAACCCTTGGGAATCTAGTGACGAGGATATCACTGAAATTTAACCCAAGCCCCCAGAAATTCTTGAGGTAAAAATCATGCCTCCCAAAAGGAAATGGAGAACAGATTTCTCAAACATCAACAGTGTCTTAAATGTCTCAAGACAACATGAACCATCCGAGGATTTGGGTATGACCACTCATAAAAAACCTAACTTTGAAGATTCCTTGTTTGTCTTGAACACACCAATGTTAGAAAATCAAGATGTGAGTGAAACCAATAGGTATCCGAAAAATAGGTCTAAAGAGCCCCAGGTACATAGTGGAACCAATCTCGGCACTATTATGTCTTGTATCTTGCAAAGGGTTAAAAGGATTCGTGAAATATTGAAAATTTCTTTTCTAACAAAGTAAGACCCAGATGACCAATTATCTTTTGAGGAATCCCACACTATTAAAAACCAGTCATTCTGAGCAAGATGATCAAGCACCCTCTTCCTTATTAATAGATGATCTTGGACCTAGTGACTATGATTCATTGGATCCATACTTGCTTCAAGATTGCCCCACTTTTCCCTTGACAAAACAAGACACATATTGGGGTGATTATCCCGACGATACCTATGATATCTCTGAAGATTTGGATGAATATGGCTATCCAGTACAGAGAGTAAGAAATATCGTTGAGTGGAAAAAATATGTTTTCAAAGACATAGAAGTTCCAAACACCTTAAAACCTACCAACATTGTGGATGAAAACCCTTGGTGTTTTAAATGCAGTGAAGCACATTGGGAACATGAATGTCCTTACAGTAATGGTGGCCATCAAAAAGTGAAAAATATAGGCCACATCATAGAAGGCCCTGAAATAAATATCACCACTGAAGAGCATCAAGAGGCCATAAAAGAGGCAACTAGGTTGGCCAGGATGGCGGTAATAAACAACTTAGACCAAGAATCAAAAGAAAATATTAAGAAACAAGAGTTCCAGGTGTATAGAAGAAATAAATTGAACCAACCTACCACTGACCAAACAAAAAACCCACCTTTGGGTGTACTCTTTCCTAAAACAACCAATACTGAAAGGGTTAACCTGAACTTTGACTTTGAAGGGGCTTTATCCAAGATGCTTGTAGCCATCCCTTTGAAAGAAGTCATCAAGGTTCCATCTGTCAAAGAGCGATTTGACAACTTTTTCCAAGGATCAGATGGACCTTTGAAATATGGAACTATTGGTCATCTCTAGAATGTACCTGTGACTACAACCCATGTGCAAGAGCCTAGTGATTCCATCAAAGATGACAAAGCACATGACAAGACCAGATAGAATCCTCATAAATATTCTCTGGAAGATACGCCTTTTGAAACAGAGGAAGATTCTAATGAGATTAAATGGATCAAGAAAGAGGAATACCAACAAATCCTGGACGAGTTCAAAAGTTAGGAAGCCGAGACTGCGAAAATACTAAAGAAGGTAGAAGATGATGTATGGATCCATCCTTCGCAGCAAGAAATATTTATAGCAGAATCCCACCCACCTCCCTCTACACAATACACCAGGGTTGTTCAAGGAATGACCAATTTCAAAATCAGAGAGTACAAGGAGGGGGACGTAGTATGGATGTGGGATGCCAATAAAGGGGAGCCTACTAATATCAAAGGAAACAATCAATTTTGGTTGGGCCCTTTTAAGGTTGGAAGAAAGTCGGTTAATGACTCTTATTACATGTCTACACTAGAGGGACAAAGGTGCACAGTGCTCGTCAGTGGGTGCTTCCTCAAACCCCACCAGGATGGGGTGACTTGACTTCACAGGAAAGTATAGGTAAGTAGGCATTCTTTCATTCATGTATTATACCATTTGCATTACATGTTAGTTTGATTTTACATTTACATCTATTGATTGTTTTATTTCAGTATATATCTATATATGTATGCTGGGGTGGCATTACCACCCCAATTTTGTTACTGATGCCTCTTTTGAGATCGATCATGTCTGTAGGTTATGAAAGAGATGCTGAGGTTCTCATGTGCTCTACAGTGAGCACATGTCCCCGAGTTGGAGCAAGATGTTATCCCCAATTTTCAGGGATAACTAGGAGATCATCTCTCGAGGCCCACAAGTCCTAGACATGGAGTACCAAGATTAGGATTGACCTGAGCATGGCCCTGGAGGGCCCACCTTTTCTTCTTCCATCATCTTCATCTCATCAGCAACAACATCCATCACCATCGGCTTGGTCCTGTATCAAAAGAGGTTCTTGCTCCATGAGGTAATTAGTCCAGGTATCATGGTATGTGTCACCTTTGATCATTAAAACCTTTAAATATATGCATCTGATTCCTTTTATTTCTAACTACTGATTTGATCTTACACTTTCCCACTTGACCATGTTTGGGGGGATTGACAGGGTGCCCTAGAAAGCCTGTGTCTGTAGTTTTTGGTTTGCCACTGGGGGGATTTCTGAAAATCCATCATTCGCTCCCATCATAGTACTACTTTTACATCTTATTTCCCACTCACTTATCCCATTCCCCTTGTCTGGGCATTGGGTTGACCTATTTACAGGACTGCACCTTACCTTGTGGGAAGAAGGGGCTTAAGGCCAAGAAGGTAAAAGCAAGCTGGTAAAAGATAAAATCCTAAGAATAAAACCTTGAGATGCTTCGCCCAGGGATCCCTGAGAAAGCAATAAAAGGCTTCTCAGCAAGAAACAAGAGGGACCCAAAAAAGTAATAAAACAAGAACTAACCAGAGGATAGGGGGTCTCATCACGATCCAGCCTATTAGGTTCATGGGTACCTAGCAGTATGACATTGCCACCAGCTGGTTACCATGTCAGGGTAGTGAATCTTGGTTGCATGGCCAAGGGAAAGGAGGTCTCGTCACGAGACAACCTTCTCATTTATGTGAAAGTACTTGTGGGTAACGATGTTAGCTCTGGTCACCACACCAACGCAATCTCCCCTGATTATCTCTTAAACAAAAAACAAATAAAAGAATAAAGGAAAGAATGGGCTTGGAAAAAATGCATCCATGACAGGTACAACTCGCCTTCTAAAAAGGCACCCACAGGTAACACTTTTTGCATCCTTGGCCTTCACTGCACCCACATGCTTGGGCATCCCCTGGCCACATCACCTCACTTACATGGCTTGGATGAGTTCTTCCTGGGAACTTTCCTTTTTCAGTGGACACTAGCCCAATAGAACGCCTTGTATTTTTCTCCAGACTTGTATTGCAGGCTTGTGTAACATATTTGAGTTGTTAACTGATGTATTAGGGATTTTATGCATATGTTTAATAATATTGATGATGAGATGTGATTTACATTGCTATGATCCACGTAACTGATGAGCTCTTGGAGGGCATAGCCTTTGATGTGCAGGACCATACCCGACGGACAAGTACCATTTGGACTGGTACACCTGGGGAGATGATCAGTTCGGACCTCCATGGGGATGAAGATCCCAGCAGATGGATGTTGAGACCCCATCATGGGGCAGAGACATGACACATATGGATTAGGGGCTCTGCACCATAGAAAAAGATAATGTTCCACCAAAGGCACCCCGACACAACTTGACCTAGGGAGGTTGAGCCCTTTTCAGTGAAACGATGGCCTTGGAAGGCTTGGGACGTCACCCTTGATGACCATGATGTCATCCAGCCTATTGGACGTCTTGGGAGGCAGACTAGGCAACAATGGCATGTGTGGCAGGTTGGAGAAGCCTAAGGAGGGCTAATGTTTTGCTCAAAGATGCTTCATTTTCCCTAGAAGGGGCTAGTGCCTCCTTTAGAGGGGATTTTATTCTCCTTTCATCTTGATTTAGGGTTTTAACTTGACAATTTAATGTAAAACAATATGATTTGATATTCTGGCCTTGTCGGCCTTTTTATGACCTAAAAAGTAAATTAGGTCATTGATACACTATATATTGAGAGTTTTCACTCTCATTTTTTCATCACTACTCATTCACTCCATAAGGAGGTCTGAAATTTGCGCCCTATCTTGGGTATTTGGCTGATTAAGGGAGGCACTCTTGTTGAAGGAAGACATTTTTGGCATTTATGGTGTTTCTCTTGAAGGAAGGTGTTACAACTAGGGTTTGCATGGTTATTTCTTGATGAATTGTAAGTATTTTTCTGCAAAACTTCTTAAATGAATGGTTGTAGTATTATTTTCTTACATGTATTTATAATTTGCTGAATCAAAACCCTTGGTGACAAGCACACAAGTATGTCCTTGTCTCATGTCCCCTGATAGAGAAACTTTCATCCATTGAAGAAGAAGAAGATATCCTAGCTGTAGCTACACTCCTTTTTCTTCCTCTCCTTTGCTAGCTATACCATTTAGACTTCAAGAGGAAGAAGTTGTTCCCAGGACTAGGTTATCTACACTTAGGGACGTTTTTCTTTTAGGGTTTGATGAAAGAGCCTTGTTGTAGCAACACTCTCCCTCATTAAGCCTTCTTGTCTTGATCTTGTGCTTCATCTGAGCTAGATGTTTTGCCGGGAAGGAGGAGAGAGAATGAGGCCTTGCTTTAGCAACACCGAAGTGAGCCTCTCTCCCTTAGGGTTTTGATTTTGAGGCCTTGCCTTAGCAACACCTCAAAACTATTCCCTCTAGTCCTTAAAATATTTCCTCCTTGAACTCTTGCGTCCTTCACTTATGACTCCATTAAACCCTAAGGCACTGATCTAGAAGTCCTCCAACGTTGAAGTGAAATTGGTCAAACAACTCTCAAACTCTTTGAATTTCAAAACCCTAACTACGCCAACCCTAGCCTAGATTAGCCTACTAACCCTAAGTTGGTGATGTCATCATTGGTTATTTCATCTTTAATGCAGCAACGTCTTGTTTTTAAAAATCAATTGAATGGTGGTTTAAGCATTAATTGAATAAAGTGTTGATTGGTTACATTGAATGCCACATTGTTCCAATACTTATTGGTGAAGTGTTATAAATTTTCATTTCTATTGATAAACATTGACTTCGTCAACATTTATTGCTAATTTATTATATATATATATATATTCATCAGATAGTCTTGTGAAGTACTAACCCATTGAAATATAGCTTGCATAAATCATTTTGTTGTTGCTTTGTTCTAGGTAGGTGTTCTTCATTGGGGATTTACTTTATTATTGGTTTTTTATCTGTGACTATCTGTTTGGGTGGTGACTTGTGAGGGGGAAACTTACCTTTGTCTTATTAGAATTTTGCCTCTTCAAAACCCCAGGTCATCGGGGGCGTCTCCCCTGGGCCTAACCTCCCTAAAGAGAAAGAACCATCCCATTGTGGTGACATTGGGTGTGATTCATTTCTGTTATGCCACTTTGGCCTTCTATCTTATAGCCTTTACTCCTAGCTACAAACTGTGCGATAAAAAAGCCAACATAAGAAGTTTTGAAACAACGCATGAGATTTGATTTTGAACATATGTGTATGATTCATGAGTCACTTATTGCTTTGGAGGTACATCGTTTTTCAATTTACATTCATGTATACTATTTATTTCAATTTTCATTATTCTCACCAATCTAGATAGACTCATTATAGTATATTTTTATGTTTGTAGATGGAACTTCAAGAAAAACAAAACAATCGAGACAATCAACCAAACATTCAACAAAATAACCCAAGGCATGGAAGTAGCTCGAGCACTAACAACAGTTCCAATGAAGAATGATGACCAATATATTTGGATATCAATGCACGCTACAATTGTATTTTTTTGAAATAATTGTTTGTGAAAATGAGACATTTTTGTTTAATGTAATGGACATAGTGTCCCAATTGAAGGACAAGGGATTATCGATAAGTGTCCCATTTTGTATGAAAACGACCCTCTTATTCATATAATAAAATATGTTTTAATTTATTATATTGTGTTGTTCAATGTTGCTATGAAATGTTACATCGTTGATTAAATATATGGATGACTAAATATTATAATGAAGAGATGCAAAATATAATGATATAACAAATTAATCCAAACATCATATCCAAATTCACTAATAAAAATATAAGATATATGTAATTGTTTTGATAAATAATGAAATTAAAAAATAACAGTAATTGGACTATCGACGTGTTTAATATTAAAAATCATCGGTGCGTTTCATATGAAATTTTCACCGGTGCTTTTATGTAATCAATTAGCATCGGTTTCAATATTAATTTAATACCACAAAATTATATTAAAAATTTGGCCATCGAGGCGTTAATATTATATGAAGCATCGATGCATGTGTTATTGATATGCATCGACACTATTGTGTTATTGATAAGCATCAGGGCTTGTTTGTTACGGAAATGCACTGGTGCTTTCGATTTGTAATGAACGGGGGCGTTTTCCTCTGTAACGCACTGATGCATATTATTTTATATAGCATTAGTGCCTTCTTATTAATAATGCACTGGTGCGTTCTATGAAGAAAGCACAGGTGCTTAATTATTTTTAAATCTCCTAGCGCATTTTGTTGTTAAATCCCCGATGCTTATAAGACAAAAACCTCGGTGCTTAAATATTTTACTTCCCCGATGCTTTCTATTTTACTTCCATGGTGCTTGACGTTAATTGAACCGCACAGGTGTTGTTGGTGTATGTACGCGCCGATGTTTGTGCCTTATACAAGCGCACCGATTTTTAAACATCCACTAACACATCCAGCCACCCATATTTTTTTAGTTATAATTAGCTTCTGTTATAATATCCGAAAAAACATCCACTATCGATATCAGATGTTGTAGCGGATGTTTTTTTGCCAATTTTTGCCAAATTTGTAACACTAGAAACCTTCGCTAAAAGGTATTTTCCTTGTAGTGTGTATAAGAGAGAATGTAGTAGTAGATGTTGATGTTTTGGTAGTTGTGGAAGGTACTTTCCCTCCTATATGACCTTTCTTAGATGAGAATAAGATTTTGAAAGCAAGAGAACCATTGAACAGATGTGGAAATACTCTACAAGATAAGTCATCCCAGAAGAATAAAGAATAAAGAATAAAGAAGTGACACCTTCCTAGAAGAGAAGTTGGCCCAATGAAGAAGACAAGAAGGCTATAAATAGGAGGCGCCTTAGCTCATTTGGAAACACTCACTCACACTCTCTCATATACACAGAAGTAAGGCACAAGTATGAGGAAGGGTGACATAGCAATTGCAATGACAGATACTTTTCTTGTTCAGTCTTTCTAGTATTTCTCTCTTGTGCACTACTCTTGAAAAAGGTGTGCTACCTTGGTATTATGTTGCTATTGCAGTTGGGGTGGTATTTCAGGTTGTATATTGAGTTAGACTTTGTGCTAGGGTTTATCTGTTGGTTCATGATTGGACTTTCTTTGTGAAGATAATTTGTCTAAGAAAGGCTGTTAGGTTTTCCCCCAATTTGTGGTTTTCCCAAGATAAATATCTTGTCTTGTTTTGTCTCTTGTTTATGATGTTATTGCTTAGTACATGATTTATATATATATGTGTGTGTGTGTGTGTGTGTGTTTTAATGGTAACGAAGTAAAAGAACACTGGTAACTCTAATTCTCTATAAATAAAGAAAATCTAACATGGTACCAGAGTTGGTTACCTTTAGAATAGTTTGACCATTGGAAGGAAGATCGTTGTAGCAGTACCTTGTAGCTACAATGCTTTGGCAAGATTGTTGAGAATTATCCCAAGGTTGTTGGGGATAATTATTTCACAAATTATTCCTCCCTACCCTTGCGCACCCCCTAAAACCCTCAGTGTGAAGTTTGGTGAAGTTTGAAAAATTGAGGTTTTCCAGTGCTAGGGTTTCTACTAGCGAAAAATGTCAACCAACATGGGAGTTGAAGATAGATTGGATGGAGATGATAACTTCAAATCCTGGAAGTAAATATTTCTCCTCATTCTAGAAGAGAATTAGTTATTGGATCATATCAAGCAGATGCTTCTAGAACCAGAAGAAGAAGATGCCAAAGAAAAATTTAGGAAGAATGAGGTCAAGGCCAAGAGGA
Organism: Picea engelmannii; assembly: GCA_009831015.1. Lineage (NCBI taxonomy): Eukaryota > Viridiplantae > Streptophyta > Pinopsida > Pinales > Pinaceae > Picea > Picea engelmannii. The sequence continues at coordinate 149,378 of ML809355.1, forward strand.
TCTTGACAGACTCAATAAAGGATCATTTAATACCTAATGTATTAGAATTGAAGACACCAAAGGAAATGTTTTATGCCCTAACCAAAATTTATGAAAGTAAGAATACGATTTGAAATCTCACTCTAAGGAATCAACTTAGAAACGTGGCAATGAACAAGTCAGAAATAATAACGAACTATTTTATGAGGATCTCACATATCAAGGACCAATTAGCAACCATTGGAGATCCAGTAGAAGATGTTGAACTCGTAACTACTACACTCAATGTATTTCCCTCCTCTTGGGATCCATTTGTTCGAGGGATTTGCACCAAAAGAAAATTTCCCAAGTTCAACAAGCTATGGGCAGACTGTACCCAAGAGGAATCCAGATTGATATCCAAGTCACAGAAGAAAAATGATGATGAAAATAAATCCCTTGTTACTCAAGTGAAGAAAAGGAAAGAAAGGTAATAAGGTAGTCCGAAGAAATCTAAGAGGCCACATTATAAAAAGGATGCGTCAAAGATCAGATTCTACAACTGCAAGGAGATGGGACATTATGATGTACAATGTCATCTTAGACATGAAAAAGGAAAGAAGCATCACGGACATGCAACATATGTTGAAGAGTAGAAGTCAAAGAATGAAGAGTATGTCTTTTAGCCAATGGTGCTTCCAAGTACATGACCAGGGAGTAGGAGAAACTATAGAAGAAAACTCAAGTGGGACAACAACAACTAAACTCCAGGTTTTCATTTCAGGTTTGATATTTTATATTGTTGCAGTTTAAGTAAGTGTTGTAACTAGAATAACATTCTTTAGAATTCTATTAGTGTTATTTCTATTTCTAGTTTAGTAAAACTTGATTATTGTTGGTACGACTACCATTAAGTAAATTCCCATATTAATAATGCACTTGTTTACAAGATAAATTGATCTCCTCTAGGAGATGTTCTTGGTTATTGGCTTTGTTCCAAGCAGGTTATCTTGTAAATTCCATGGAGATTACCATGGGGATGTTGTTGTTCTTGTTTCTTGTTTCGGGTAGGTCACAAGTAATAACTCTAAGAGGGAGCTACAATGAAGGTTGAAGGAGGAAACAATTTAGATGGTCTCTAGCTGAGACATGGAGTAGACTATCCTGACATAGAGTTGGGCACATGGCTATACACATCCATGTAATGAAAGAGGAGAGGACAAAGTTAGAACCTTTTAGAAAGAAGGGTACTTTTGCAGATACAAAGTATCTCATATGGATATCAATTGTAAGGAGAAGAAGGCTTTGAACATTACCGTACAGATCCCTCTAGTTTAGTTGATCACTCTTCATATCATCAAGAAGAGTAAGTAGAGCTAGAAGAGCCTACCCATAATCATTATAATGACCAGGAAGAGACCAACATGGTCTCGTGATACTTTGCAGGATGCAAAGGGGGGTACAGATATATGGAATTGATGAGCCATATCATGAGGAGGAGAATATGGCTCCACCAGTGGTGAGGCAGGCAGCCCCACCAAGTACCATCTAAGAAGGAGCTAGAGTTTAGAGGGATTCAATCCTCAGGATCCATTAGGTAGGAGCAACATCCCCATGAAAATTCATAGGATATTAGACTCGTAGGGAGTGAAGATTCAGAGGGAACATGAAGACTCAGAGTGAGCCTAATATCAGAGAGAGTCAGTGGCTTAGAGACTTTCATTCAGAAAGTATTCCTCCTCATATTCATATGGGAGAGAGACATATTCCATGACTCATAGATAGGTTCCATGAGTTGAGGAGGCTAGATCAAAGCTTCATAGGCTTCGAGGAGATATGAAACCTCATGGGAAGATTCCCTTATTTCAGTGACAGACGAGGAAGCCAGTCAGAAGAACTGGGATATGGATTTTTTCCTTGGTTCCGAGACCAGAAGGGAAGTCAGTGGTGACTTCCAATTTGATCTACAAGATCAAGCATGTTGTAGATGGAAGCATAGAAATGTACAAATATTGATTTTTGGCCTCAGGATTCTCCCGGCAAGAGGGAGAATATTATGATGAGACACTTTCTCCAATAGCCAAAATAAGTGTACACAGAGGAACCATAATATACATGATAAGGATTTGCATGTATGCAGATTGAAGAAGGATTTTTACGAGCCTAAGAAGGCACCCATGGCATGATATGCTAGATCAGACAGTTATTTGATGAACTTGAGGATGGTTTCCCATTGATCCTATATGTGTATGACATGTTTCTTACAGAGGATGAGAAGCTCATAGTTGGGTACAAGAGGGAGCTCGCTTCAGAGTTAAAGGTGAAGGATCTAGGTCTAACACATTACTTCTTGGGATTGGATGTGTGGCAGAGATCAAGTGAGATTTTCTTGAGCCAAGAAAAATATATTGTTGAGATCCTACAGCGATTCAGGATGATGGACTACAAGTCCATGGACACACCCATGACGATAAACCTGAAGCTTCTGAGTGTTTCATCTTCAGATTTTGTGGATCCCATGATGTACAGACAATTGATTGGATCCTTAATGTACCTGGTTAACACCAGGTCAGACATATGTTTTGCAGTGAATGCCTTGAGTCAGTACATGGTTGAACCTAGACATGTACATTGGATGGCAACAAAACATATGTTGAGGTACCTGCGTGGTACAATTGGATATGGATTGAGATATGTTCGGGTGGATATGTGAAGTTGCAAGGATAGACATACATGACTAGGCAGGGAGTGCAGTGGATCAGAAGAGTACTTCCAGATGTTGCTTCATTCTAGGATCAGTTATGATCTAATGGTTGAGCAGGAAGCAGACATCAGTGGCACTTAGTATAGTAGAGGTAGAGTATATTGCATCTAGTGTGGAAATTCGTGAAGCAGTGTGTCTTAGGAAGTTGCTTGCAAGGATATTTTATCTAGAATTGGAGCCAAATTTGATACATTTTGACAATCAAAGTTGTGTAAGGACTTCACATAACCCTGTCTTTCATGACAAGTCAAAGCAAATAGAGATAAAATATCATAAATCTGAGACATGGTGCAGAGAGGAGTTATATAGCTCAAGTGCATATCCAAGGATGAGAATATAGAAGACATTCTCACCAAGCCTCTATCTAGAGTGAAGTATGGGTACTTCATAGACAAGCTTGACGTGATGTAGAATTTCCACCCTTGTTGAGAGGGATGTGTGTTGTTTCTCCTCCTGTCGGCTAACCCCTCTGGCCAAGGGTTCCATAGATTATTCATGTGAGGTGACTGAGGGGGTAATGCACTATCAAACTTGATGAAAGAAGAAACATCACATGCATAGTCGTGAGGACTATGGAAGTAGCTTCATGCTATTGGATGAGACTATAACTATGGTTGATGGAATTGTAGTAGTTGTGTGTTATTGGTTGATTGTTGCATAGTTCTAGAGACATCGACTATGACTATGGTTGATGGCATTGTAGTAGTTGTGCGCTACTTGTTGATTGTTGCATAGTTATAGAGACTATGACTATGGTTGATGGCATTGTAGTAGTTGTGTGCTACTAGTTGATTGCTACATAGTTATAGAGGTCATGACTATGGTTGATGGCATTGTAGTAGTTTTGTGCTACTAGTTGATTGTTGCATATTCATGGGGATTGCATACTATGATTATGGTTGATGGAATGGTAGTATTTCTGTGATACTAATTGATTGTTGCATAATCATAGAGACTATTGGACTGCATGGTGGTTTCTTGTGTAGTTATCTTCTAATTGCAAGAGAGAGTCATTGTGTCTATGGACGATAGTTGTGTGCTACTTGGCGTGGTTATGTACCACTAGATAGTAGTTTTTTACTACTATGGATCCTCACAATCGTGTTATACTATATGGAATTGTAGTAGTTGTGTACTACTAGTTGATTTCCATGGAGACTACCAGCTCACATTGGGACTAGCTAAGTGTTACTTGATTGTAGAGAATGTGACAAACGATTTGAGATATCGATGGCATTGTGGTAGATGTGTGCTACCAGCTGATTGCAGAGTAGTCAATGAACTACTAGATGAAGACATCATGAAAGATAACTCCCTAGATAAGAGGGAGTGTTGATGTTTTGTTAGCTACAGGAGGTTCTTTCCCTCCTAGATGACCTTTCTTAGACGAGAAGAAGACTCTGGAAGTAAGAGAACCATTGAAAAAATGTGGAAATACCCTAGAAGAGAATTCGACCCAGAAGAATAAAGAATAAATAAGTGACACCTTCCTAGAAGAGAAGTTGGCCAATTGAAGAGGATAGGAAGGCTATAAATAGGAGGCACCTTCCTAGAAGAGAAGTTGGCCAATTGAAGAGGATAGGAAGGCTATAAATAGGAGGCACCTTAGCTCATTTGGACACACTCTCTCATCTACACAAAATCAAGGCACAAATATCAGGAAGGGTGATGCAATAGCTACAGTGACAGATATTATTCTTGTTCAGTCTTTCTGGTATTTCTCTCTTGTGCGCTACTCTTGGAAAAGGTGTGATACCTTGATATTGTGTTGTTTCTGCAGCTGGGGTGGTATTTCCAGTTGTATATTGAGCTAGCCTTTGTGCTAGGGTGTATTTATTGGTTCATGATTGGACTTGCTTTGTGAACATAATCTGTCTAAGAAAGTTGTTGGGGTTTTTCCCCATTTGGGGTTTCCCAAGATAAATATCCTCTTCTTTTGTCTCTTGTTTATGTTGATATTGCTCAGCACATTATATATATATGTTAATAGTAACGAAGTAAAAGAACATTAGTAGTTCTAATTCTATGTAAATAAAGAAAATCTAACAGTAGACAAGTAGTGGTAAATATCCATGAGTAGAAATGATTTACAAGTGAGAGATGATTCTCTTATTTATATGAGAGATCAAACACCCTTATAATCCATTAAAATCCATAAAGACATAAAATAATGTCTTTATCTCTCACAAACCCTAGAGATGAGGAAAAAATACAAAATATCTATGATACAAGAGTGGATAGGTCACTAAGACCCCCAATGATACCTCCAAGATGAATTAAAGATGCTCTAATGTCAAACTATCCACCATAAATGCATGTTAGAGGCCACACGTGTGGCATGAATGACCTCGTAAAGTGGACAACTCACTCCAAAGTGATTTGTAGAGGGCTCAAAAAGTGAAAAGTTCCCTCCAAGAGGTGCAACATTTCATCTCCAAGAGGTGCGACCTCTCATCAAAAGGTCCCATATCATCATGTAAAGGTGAAAAATCCCATAATCAAAGGGTAAACTCA
>ML809355.1:154936-166959 GCA_009831015.1 Picea engelmannii
GACATTATGTATTTCCAAAATATTAGTTTTTTGTAGCTCGGAGGTACTTCTACATTGGCGGTGACCAGCATGAAGAAGTGACCGAGAAAAATGTCTCTCTCTAGTGACTTCACTTTATAAAGTGATTTTATAAAATCAATTGAGTTCTTTTATTATTTAATGAGTAAAAGTGTTTTTTTATAAATTTTGGTTCACGACCGTTCATCTCAAGAGGGAAAGATCTAATCTTGATCGTTTGTCTCTTTGGAGATCTAGGGTTAGGGAAGTTATTCATTAATGAGTAATTAAAATGAGCTTGTGAGATAGATGGGGTGCACTTTTACAAGGAGAGGTTGAGGGGAATTTGAAGAGGCACACTTTCCAAGAGAGATTGAGATGAAAGGAAAGAGGGACAACAAGAGTGGGCACATATCTCAAGGGAAATAGAGGGCACACATCCCAAGGAAAGGTTCTAAATTTATGAGTAGTCTATACAACTAATAAAGGAGGGTTGTACAACATTTATGGTTGGTCGTACAGGAAGAATAAGAGCACATAAATCGAGGCAGGTCTTGGCATGCTTTTCTAGGTGTTTTTATTGCTATAAAATACATACAACATGGTATTGTACCATACAACAAATCTGGGAACAAAAATCGAGGTCGTAATGTTGTATTTTCGGTTGTATTGGGTTGTACAGGTCCATACAAACACAAAAAATGAGATACCAATCTTGGCACGAAAATTGAGGTGGTGTTGGGTAGATTTGTGAGATAAGTACAATCATATTTAATGATGAAAATATTGTTGTTGTAAACTCTGAAATATTTCCTGCGAGCTCAATAAAATAATCTCTCATTGGTTGGTTTTCCCTTCAGGGTTTTTCCAGGGGCATTGCCTAGAAATTTTTTGTGTTAAATTTCTAAATGAATGTTGTCTATTGTTCATTTATTTTCACTATTGATGTTCATATTGCTTAGTCTTTTGCATTTCTATGACTATTAGAGGTTGAAATATTATTGTTGACTAAGTGTTTGTCTATTATTTTTCAACATGGTATCAAAGCTTGGGCTCTAAGATTCAATGGAAATATTTTGGCACTTGTATAGCAGTGATTTGAAGGTGGTTTCCTTGGAAGAAGAAGGAAAATAAAGGGTCTTTGTCAATTGGACAAGGATGAATTCATGTCTTAGGTATGAGGATAGGTTGGAGGGGATCTCCAACTACCTATACTGGAATGTAAGGATTGCAGTTGTTCTTAGGGAGAACAAGTTGTGGGCGCTTGTGAGTACCACAATGACAATGCCTTTGTCAAATCCCATTTCCCTAGACCTCCATGAGGTGAAGGAAGAAATGGCGCAAAGGATAATATTGGATGGAGTGAGAGACTATTTGATTCCACATTTGTATGATAATATGACAACCAAGGAGATGTGGGATGCACTGACAAAATTTTACAAGAACAAGAACGAGAACATGAATATGGCCCTGAGGGACAAGCTCCACAACACTAGGATGGTAAAGGGAGAGAGTGTGGCCTCCTATCTCACCCAACTTAGACATGTTAAGGATGAGTTAGAATTTGTAGGGGAGATTATTCCATACTCATAGTTGGTGTGTATAGCCCTAAAGGGATTCACCAAAGAGTCGGATGTTTTCGTGAAGTGTGTGGTGGGGATAGAGAATCTCCTAGTTTGGAGCATACTATGGAATGAATTTACTCAGGAGTATATCCGGGAGGGTTCTCAGAGTAGAGATCAATATAAGGCAGAGGGTGGTGCAAATGAGCATAATTTTTCTCTTGTGGGAAAGAGAAAAGACAATAAGAAGGACATGAGAAAAGATAAATGATTTGCATGTCAGAAGACTAGCCACTACGCTAGTCAATGTTCGAACAAGAAGAAGAAGAAGGAGCCAAAGGTATCAACTTCAACTGAGGTTGTTGAGTTTATTGAGAAGTCTGAGAGGGAATTCTCTCTAATGATTGGTCTTTCAGGAAGTGGTAGTGCAGTGTTTGGTGACATTGGAGTGTGTTTTGTGGACAATGGTGCATCTCGACATATGACTTAAATGAGGTCGGTGTTCCTCATTTTTTCAAATATAGACTCAGATTGTTATGTGGGTTGTGGAGCTATCACTAGACATGCATTGAAAGGGGTTGGATGCGTTATATTCCAACTAGAGTCAAAAGGTTTTCTGGAGTTGGCTGAGGTATTATTTGTTCGAAATATACTAGTAAATTTACTCTCAGTGTCAGCTTCGAAGGTCGATGGAAGTGGAGTTGTGTTCTTCCTTGGATTGGTGTTTCTATATCTAGAGGGAGCTACTCCAGACACAAAATTATTGCTCGGTTTTGATATAAGAGGTTATACACATTTTTGGGACAACCTGTGGGTGGATCCAATGGATTCTTGGATTCATAATCTGTGTCAGTGTCCGAGAGTGATCATGTTTCTCGGAAGAGTGAGTTGATACCACAGAATCAGACCTCTTCCAATACTCTCATAAGACTCAGTCGATATGAGGTGATGTAGTTAGATTCTTAGGAGAGCGAGGAGACTCCTAGGAGCATGTATTGGATGGGATGGTCTCCATATCATAGTTCAGTGTAGGTAGCAGCAGTGGATTCCAATTCAGAGGGAGCAGAGGCTTCTAGTTCAGAGGGAGAAGCTACAACACTAGATGAGATGATGGGGTTGGAGGTAGATTTTGGTGGAGGTTCCAAAAGTACCTCCCTCACTAAGAGGGAGTGTTAGTTTTTTGTAGCTCGGAGGTACTTCTACATTGGCGGTGCCCAACATGAAAAAGTGACTGAGCAAATTGTCTCTCTCTACTGACTTGAATTTAAAAAATTATTTTATAAATTCAAGTGGGGCATTTTATTATTTAATGAGTAAAAGTAAATTTTTATAAAGTTTGGTTCACTTAAGCGATTTAAGTGAACTCAATGAAAGATTAATTCACAATCATTGATCTCAAGAGGGAAAGATATAATCTTGACCATATATCTCTTTGCATATCTAGGATTAGGGTAGTTACTCATTAGTGAGTAAATAAAAGGATCTTGTGAGAGAGATGGGGCACACTCTTTCAAGGAGAGGTTAAGAAGAATGTGAAGAGGCACACTTTCCAAGAGATATTGAGATGAAAGGAAAGAGGGAGAGAAAGAGTGGGGCACATATCTCAAGGGAAAGAGAGGGAACACATCCCAAGGAAAGGTTAGACATTTATGAACAATCCATACAACTGCTAAAGGAGGGTCATATAACATTTATTGTTAGTCTTAAAACAAGAGTAATATCATAGAAATCGAGGTAGTTCTTGGCATGCTTTTCTAGGTGTTTTTACTACTGGAAAATCCATACAGAAGAGTATTGTACCATACATAAAATATGGGCATATAACTGGAGGTCGTACTGTTGTAATTTCTATTGTATTGAGCCATACAGATCCATACATACAAATAAAATGAAACAACAAGCTTGGCACAAAAATCAAGCTGGTGTTGGGAAGATTTTTGAGATAAGTGCAATCATATTTAATGATGAAAATATTGTTGTTGTACACTCAAAAATATTTCCTGTGAGCTCAATAAAATAATCTCTCCTTGGTTGGTTTTCCCTTTGGGGTTTTTCTAGGGGCATTGCCCAGAAATGTTTTGTGTCAAATGTGTGCATGAATGTTGTCTAATGTTCATTTAATTCTGTTGTTTATGTTAATATTTCTTATCCTTTTGTATTTTTTCTCATAGTTCTAGTTATACACTTGTGTTAACTTGCATTATTGGTGAATGGCTATTGGAGGTTGAAATCTTATCGTTGACTAAGTGTTTGTATAGTATTTTTCAACACAAACCCCTATTTTACTTTTTCTTTATTCATTCAACTATTTTTGGCTTTTGATTTTCACTTGCTAAGTCCTTTTGTTAGGTATGCATTCATTGCATAGGACTTGCAGTGATGGCCTCTTAGCAATGGGGTAGAGTTCTTGCTTCTCATTCTTTCTTGGTTTTTTTACTTTGTTTTTATTTCTTTCTATTTTTATTTGCATTTTGGGCTATATCATCTGCTCTTTATATATTATTATTTATTTTTTAATATCAAATTGCATCAACCTTGAACATTGTACCTCCTTCTTCTCATGATATTATGAGGCATGAACCTTTATTGGTGACATATGACAACCAACCCAAAATATAGGATAATGGATATGGGAGAGATGAAGTGTGTTTTGTGTGGATTGGGATATGGACATGTTACCCCTATCAAGGTCCCCAATGGTACAAATTTTCCCAAGAGTGACAACACTTGAGTAGGAGATGATGACAACCCCCAAGTTGAAACAAGGAAAAAGGTAAAAATCTAGTGCATCATGATCCATAAATCAATTCAACCCCCTACACATTGAACATTATCACTCGATATGAAGTATCAGAATAGGGTACCTCATTTGTTTCATGAACCATATCGTCTAATGTGAGTGAGATGAGCATAAAATGGAAGGCATATGTCAAAAATTGTTTGTGGAGAATCCAGAATGTCATCATTGAAGTTGTTTTATGTAATGTGGATCATGGACAAAAATCTCCTCTAGTTACGCCTAGGTGTGAGGAGGTAACATTTGGCTCCATCATTGGGACATGTGCTCATCGTAGAGCGCATGAAAACCTCAAAAATATCTAGAACTCCAATACATGTACTCTACATCATACCTAAAAGTATCTTACAACATTTTAACATAAAACCATTAGTAAAATGAGTAGGGGGATATGATCCCCTTGGTAAATTAAAGGTAGAACAAAAAGCAACAGGATTATATAACATCATTTTATTTTTTCTTAGTTTATATATCATAGATATAACTAAATCAAAATTGCAACTAATTACAAATGCATATGATCAAACAATAATTGAAAGAAAGAAAGTGAGAAAACATAATCAAGATGCATAAAAGGAAACACACAACATGACCGACAACTACCCTAACCTAAACATATTGACAAAGGAAAGTGTTAGGAATAATCATACAACTAATGAAGCCAGGCTAGCATCTCATCAATGTCAAAAGTTCTACCCTCAAGGATATATCAAGTACAAAGTTGTCATAAGCTAGTAAAAAAATTACATGATGATCAAAGATAGAGTCCAACTCATGAGGGAGAGAAATAGCAAAAAAATCATGCCAAGACTGGCATGTGCATCCACAAGCTTGCTCTATCCATATTTGAATGGGGCTACAATATATCAATGATGGCTCATCCTTACTCCAATCAAGGTCTTCATGATGAAATCCTTGCATCTCATAAGATTTATCCATCTTGACTTTCATGTACACATGTGGCATGAATGACCTCATAAAGTGGATGATTCACTCCAAAGTGATGTGTAGGGGGCTCAAAAAGTGAAACTTTCCCTCCAATAGGTGCAATGTTTCATCTATAAGTGACATATAATCCCTAAGAGGTGTGACATATCATCAAAAGGTGTCATATCATCATGTAAAGGTGCAACGCCCCATCATTAAAAGGGAAACTCATACCCCATGTGTGTTAGGGTGTCTCAACGAAGGATCCATTTGAAGAAAAGGCTCAACATCCTCCCAACTAAGTGGAATGAACTCTCTCAAGTAGTTTGATGACCTCCATCAAATGTACTAGTATCCCCTCAATGTCCTCCAAAGGATCAAGGTATCAATCAAGTGGGTAGCCAAGTGAAATCCATCATCCAAGGAGGGGCTCATGTAGTCCAATGTATCCATCAAAATAGGAGGAATGTACACAAGTCAAATACAACATATAAAGTAAGTCATGTCAATGAAAAAGACACTAGATATATCACATTAAGTGTCCTCTTCAAACATCACACTATCTCATTAAGTTATACAATTTTCCAAGTTTAGGTATGAGAGGATCATTATTAACCCCTATTAGGTGTGTCAGTACCCACGAAAAAGAGTATTTTCGAAGAAACCCATCAAGGAGTATGTGTAATGGAAAATGGTAAGGTTTTGTGGTTTACTTCATGAGTGATAACATAGTCATGAAAGGTTGTGAATGATATTCATCCTCATGAGTTCCTTTGTATGAGGGAGTGCTTAAGAAATGAATTACCCTTTCCTCGACACTATGTATTTCCAAAACCCTATTTGTCTTTTTCTTTGTTCATTCAACTGTTTTTGGATTTATTTTTTTTCATTTGTTAAGTCCTTTTGTTAGGTATGCATTCATTGCATAAGACTTCAGGTGATCTCTTGGTGAGGAGGTATAGTTCATGTTTCTCATGATTTCTTGGTTCTTTTACTTTGTTTTTCTTTCTTTTTTGTTTTGATTTCCATTTTGGGATATAGAATTTGTTCTTTATATATTATTATTATTATTAATATCAAGCTACATCAACCTTGAGTATTCTAGGTCCTTCTCATGGGATTATGAGGCATGAACCTTTATGGGTGACATATGAAAATCAACTCAAAATATAGGATAATGAAGACAGAAGAGATGGAGTGTGTTATATATTGATTGGGATATGGACCCATTAACCCTATCAAGGCCCCCAATAGTACAACTTTTCCCAAGAGTGACAACAGTTGACTAGGGGATGATGATGACTACTAAGGTGAAACAAGGAAAAAAGCATAAATTCAAAGCATCATGATCCATAATGCAATTCAACCCATGATCACTATTTTCATGCCCAAAACATTGAACATTATCACTCGATATGAAGTTTCAAAATAGGGTACCTTATGTGTGTCATGCACCATATCATCTATTATGAGTGATTCAAGCATAGGATGGAAGGCATATGTAGAAAACTATCTGTGGAGAATTCAAAATGTCATCATATGAACTATTGTCTATGATGTGGATCATGGAGAAAAAATCTCCTCTAGTTACCCCTAGATGTGAGGGGCTAACAGATCTCACATGAGATAATAATATTTTATTTTAAAGGAAGGTGAGAATCACTCTATAAATAGAGGTTCCTTTCCTCATTATCACTCAATGTTGGGTTGGGGGAGAACTCCCTTGGGGAACAATTGAACAGTTGTTTTGGAGGCTCTTTGGAGGAAACTCTCTTGTCTATTTCTTTGATGCTATGGATGGATAGCTAGAGCGCTCTCTTGAAGATGTTATCTTGTGGATGCTTCATAATGGATGGATGTTCAATGGATGAATGGTTTTGTGTGTGATTTGATGAGTAAGTGGTTCTCTTTGTATCCTTGTGGATTTTTTTTATAAACGGTTACAAGTTTGGTTGTGATTCTCTAGTGATGGTTGTGCCCTCTTCCACTTTCCTTGATAGACCCCTTCTCGAATCCATAAGAGGAATTCTAGTGGAGAATCTTCCCCTTGACCTTGAAACTTGTTGAACTGTTAGGGTTATTTATTAGGGTTTTTTGTGGACAACCCTAGCTATCATTTTATTTTCACTTGTAACTTCTAAAAGAGGAGCCTTAGTTGACCCCATATGCTCAATGGAAATTCACTAGTCTCCTATCCTTCCATCAACTTAATTCTCTTAAATCCTTTTGAAACCATTTTGTTGTATTTACTCTTCATATCACCTTGAACTCGTTACCTAAAATACCACCAATCCTATTCTAGGGAATCCCCCCTTGAGCCGAAGGAGAGATGGACTAAAGTGTAGAAGAGGGTTGGTGAGGTAACAATGGCCCCCTCTTAGTTATACCAAAGCTTCACATGAGTTTTAGGACTTGTTATCACAGGATTTGTACTTATGCAAATCCCTACACAAGTCTCCCAAATCTTGTGTAACTATGGAAGAACCTACCACTATCACCTAAGTAGGGACTTCCCTTGTATAGTGATGGAAGTGGTCCACCACAAGGGAGGCTTCCCTGGTGACCTCAAGGGATCAAATAGAAAGTATAGTAGCCAATCCTACCGCCCCATGTCTTGATCACCAAATAAATGGCCTAGGTCAAGGAAATATAAGAGGTTTGAAGATGATTGGATACCTACCCAAAACAAGAACACCTTGCAGCATATATATAACAATTTCCAAGTCAAAATACACAATAAAAACCTCCTTTAGACACTAGACAAGTTATATTCCTATGTCTGTTGAAATTTTGCAGCAATAAACCAGTATTATAACAACAATAATTAATTTGTAACAACAATAATAGATGCTTACAAATACCATAAATGACTATGACGATTAAGTATACATCAAAGAGAATGCTATACAATTGTTAGATGTTATTTCTGAGTGAGTTAAGCCACCTTTAGATAAGTGTATGCAACAAATTAATGTAATTTAGATGGTTGTAGCAAACCCTTTATAATAGCAACAAATTATTTAGGAATTTTTCCAATGTTAGTGTTAGTATAGTTAGTAGAACGCTTGAGATTTTGATAGAGTAAGTTCATCAATCAATTCACCTTGAGAATGTTTTAAGACTAGTGCCTTTAAGGGTTATGGATCCTTTCAAATGCAACCAAACTTGAAGGTTGGTCTACTTGAAACCAAGAGGTAGGATATAATTCCTAAGGCGCAAGCACATTTGGGCCTTAGGTCTTAGATCTTGCGGAGAAGAATTTCTAAGGTGCAAGCATATTTGGGCCCTAGAAATTGTTCCTCCCTTCAGGTAACTTCAAATAGATCAAAGAAAAAATGTCTAGGGATAAAATCCTAAATTGATAGCACTTTAGGGATTTAGGGTTCTAACCTTATCAAGGACAATTAACCAATTCTAGAAAAATATCACCTTCTGAGATGAAGAAGCACTTATGTTCCTCTCTTAGGGTTTCAATAAACAATATTCCTTACAAAAGATAGCAATTTCACCATAAACATTAGTAGCATGAAAATAATTGCAGAAATTTACTTACTTCATCCAAGAAACCAAGAGAATGTAATTCAAATTGCAAAAATATCCATCCAAAATAAGCAAATCCATATACAAGAGACATTTCCAAGCATAACACATGAGAGAGAAGAGCTACCTACCCCAAAGAGGGAAAAAAATTCAGAACTGTATCTCACAAATGTGAGAGAATGATGATGAGAAAAATAAATGAGGCTAGCCTTTGTATATGAGGTCTAGCATCTCACTTTGTCCACATAACATAAAAAGTTCATAATTCAAGTGGTGTCATTCAAAATAATTCAAAATAGTCCACACTTGTGAGACGTCAAGGCCAAGTAGGGTGACGTCAAGCCTCCAAAGGCTAAGGTAGGTGTTGAAATATTGTAACTACAAAGAGTATTCAATTTATTATTGAGTTATTATTCATCATAGCAATCCGCTTTTGTGGATTGATCATGTCGTCCTTTGTACTTGACCAAATCACATTTTTGTGGATTGGTCAAACCCTAATTATATTATGCAAATTAAGAACTCGCCCCCTAGGCATAATTAAAGTGGTTTTAACCACTAAGAAGAGAATTTGGCCCTTCCCATTGAAGAGACACCTTTCCAGCTCATGCCAACTAGTATAAATAAAGGAGGCTAGTGCCTCATTATCTCACTCACTCATTCACTCGTCAATTGTGCAAGTTTGGTAGCTACAGTTGAGAGAAGAAGGAAGAGAGAGGTGCATTGCTCAGTCTTGGATATTCTCTAGTGTTTTGGTTTATTGTCTTGGCATTGTATTGGCTATCTATATTAAGGAATTTTTTGTTGGGTTTTCTCCCCGATGAGGGTTTCCCAGGATAAATGTTGTGTATCTTGTGATTGTGCTTCTCTTAGTGATCCTACCTATGCTATTGTTATCTAGTAAATTGAAAAGAAACCTAATAATATATCTACACTTAACAGGGTATCAGAGCTAAGCTGAAGAGAGCACCTTTCACTGGATAAGCAAAAATGTCACTATTGTCGTACAAGAAAATTAGGGTTTTCTATTGAAGAGGAACTCCAGCCTAAAAATCATCAAGGAAGTGTTCCCTATCCTAGCGAAATATTTGGCAGCCTTGGTGCACTTTTCTAGTGGACATAACTCCCGAAAATCGAAACCCTAGTTTTCACTAGTACTAGAAAACCAGGAAACTGGAACCAGTGCCAGAAGTACCAGTCTAGATTTCCGCAGGCCCAATTTGAAAGAGAAAATTTTGGATTTTCTGAAATATGACTACACCAAGATACTCGCCTTAGCTAAGTGCACCTCCTGGTAAGTCTATATTTAAATTCTAAGAATTTTCAATTTTTGGTCATTTTCCCAGCTCCAGGTCAAGATGTCTGCAAGCACTAAGCTTGTTGACAAGATAGAAGGTGTGGATAACTTGTGTGCCTGGAAGTATAGGATTGCACTCATTCTTGAAGAGAATGACCTAGCAATATTCATTAAAGAAGATGTACCAGAACCTATCGATGTTGCAGCTAAAGAAAAACACCAAAAGGACACGGTTAGGGCCCAAAGAATCATTGCAAACTCTATTAAAGATCACTTGATCCCTCAAGTGGCTTCAAATAAAACTCCAAAAGAAATGATTGATTCCCTAACAAGAATGTATGAAGGAAAGAACATCAACCGTAAGATGAATCTAAGAACTCAACTCAAAGGTACAAGGATGCAAAAAGGAGAAACAGTTCATGAATATTACTCTAGAATATCACAATTCAAGAAACATATAGAAGCAATTGGTGATACTCTAGATGAATATGAACTCATAATTACAACTCTTAATGGTCTCACAATACCTTGGGATGTGTTCATCCAAACCATTTGTGCTAGAAAGGAGGAACTACATTTTGACAGTCTGTGGGAAGAATGTATTCAAGAAGAAGCAAGAGTATCCAATCGAGAAGCAATACTATCAAGAGATGAATATAAATATGTAGTTTCTCATACTAAAGGAGGAAGGAAGAGGTCTCACTTCCATAAGGAAATTCATCAACATAAGGAGTCTCACTCCCCAAATAAATTCATTCATAAATAATCTCACCCTCCAAAGAGATTCCAGAAGTTTCTGAAAGGTCAAAGAAGAGAAAAGGATTTCTCATCCTACCAATGTTACCATTGTGATAAGATGGGAGATATTGCTAAGAATTCCAGCTAGAAGAGAAGAATATAAGAAGAGAAACAAAAGGAACCATGCCCATATAGCTGAAGATGAAGAGCCACCCACAAAGATGATAAAAGAACAGTTTAAAGAGTATGTCTTAATCTCTGCCCTCTCAAGATCAGTGTCACCTAGTGAAAACACTTGGCTCAGATATAGTGGTGCTTCCAAGCACATGACAGGTCAAAGAGACATTCTGTCTAGCCTTACATAAAATAACTTTCCCTAGAAAGTTACACTTGGAGATTGTTGTAGGAAAATCTCCCTGCAGATAGGTAGATCACCTCTGAGAGCTTGACCCTAACTCTAGACAGAAAATGCTTAACGTGGACACTGACTTCCTTTCAAATCTATCTAAACTAACACATGAGAGGGAAGGATGAAAAAAGTACCTTTTTATCGACGTTTGTCCCTGCACGCTCCGAGTTGCACTCCAATCCTTTACTCCTCGCTGAGTTCTGCAGACAAACAAGATACGACCACTTCCTACTCTATTGATATTAGCTTGAAAATAGATCTATCAATTAATGATAAGTTCATGTGACATTAGACACAAACTAGAAAGAAACAGGCCAAGCGTGTCATATTAATGAGAATAACGACAGCAGTACTTACAATCGTAGATGTGAGGGCGACAACTTCGTCAAGTCCTCTTTGTCTAACCCTTGCCTGAAAGATCCATGACTTGGATAACAACAGCTTCACTGATCACCTTCCTCTGGCTGACTGTGTGTTTCCTCCAAGATCATAGGTTTCATACTAGCAGTTCTTCCCCAATCATCTCTGTTCCAGCACCACTTATGAGATCATAATTTTGGTGTGATTCTCCTTTTTCATTCCTCTTTCACCATTAGAAAGCTTGCTTATATATCCTTGGAGAGGCTTTAACCACTTGAGATATCCTTGGGGAAGGTGAGGATTTTCCTCCTTCAGTTGAGGATCTGCCCTAAGATCATGGCTGGACTAGGGATTCGAATCCAACTGCCTTCCAAGAATGAAAAGATGCTTCCCCCA